>OX465112.1:11957515-12015925 GCA_949987565.1 Luidia sarsii
ACTGTGCATTTATCGCACGTGCACACACCGGCGCGCAATGATATTCACAACCCCGTGCAGGGAGACTGCAAAAGAGACGTCCAATGCATCGATGCATCACTGTATATGCACAGGAAATTTTAAAACCCGTATAAAACATTATACAAGTCTCACAGTATATACCATAAGATATTCGTAAAACAATGGGATGCCTCTTCATCTTCAAATGCATTCATTAGCCTGTGCCTGTTTGTGGTTGGACCGGTAATTCTTCAGCCGCTTGGGACAACCGCCTGTCCTCGATCCTCTTCTGCTTCTTTTTTTCAGCGACTGGCTTTTGAAGACAGTCAAATGAATGTACATGTAGCATCTTATACATGTGCACACATGTTTATGAGTGACTTATGTTCACGTAAAATGAATATTCATGGTATCTACAAATGGTATCTACATGCATGCGTGTACATGTATATATCCCTATAGATTCATTCCCTGTAAAATGTAATTTCATTAAAAAAAAAATCATAAAAAAAGTTTTAATTATTTCTACAGCCAATAATTACGATGACAACCAAGTGCCCAGTATCAACAGATGCATGTCTTCCAAAGACAAGTAGACATTCCTTCAGGCTTTGCCGACTGAGCTCTGTGTAACCATGGGGGAAAAAGGATCTGGATAAATGTTAATATCATCAATATGATAATCTCTATATTGCTCTCTCATTTCCTTGGATTGTATTTGATTAGTAGGTTGCTCATGTTCACACTGACGTCCCCTCGTCCCGATCTGAGGAGCCGTCTGTTCCTATCCCAGAGCAGATGCGTTACCCCCCCCCCCCCCGGTCGCATTATGCCTTGTCTCGTCAACATAGCCCCGAGACAATGGTACACGCATCTCGATTGTGTCATCACTTTCCGTACATGCTTGTCAGGAGGAGTAAGACCGTCCCTTGTAAAGTGTTTCATACATCCCTTCAACACTCTGCCCTCCCCCCCTCATCCTCCCATCCTCTGTACAGACCAGTGTAGCGTTTCACCTTCTGGGCCTATTTACGTCCGTTGTACCTTTTTTACCCCCTCTACCTTCCTCTCTTTGTTTCCTTTTTTTTTATGCTCCCTTAGTATCAGTGGTTCGTCTTTTTTGTTTCCTTCCCTAGTGCCCCCCCCCCTCCCTCTTCTTCTCCGATTGCTTCTTTAGTCGCAGGGTGTAAATCGTTTAGAATCTGCAGCTTGCTGACGGTGTTGTCTTTCAATATGGCCGCTGTTTTGATTACTGGTGGGCTGTTTGGCTTAGTTTTATGTCCACATGGCGCGTACATGTATCGCGTTGCAGCGACTGTGCCCCGGGATGCGCACTTGAATTATTATTTTTTTGTCCTGTGACTTCTTATAATTATAATTTGTGTTTGTCTGCCTGCTTCGAGGAGCCATGATTTTGTGCATTTGCTTTGTAAGGGGTGTTTCAAATTTGGAGATTGAGATTTATTTTGAGAATCAAGAAGGGACACAGTTTGAAGCTCGTACATGTATATGAAGCATTCGTACTTGTAACTAACATGATCCAAACCTGTTTGTTTCTTACATGTTTCAACCTGTATTCCTTTCTCAATTCTCCAAATGAATTTGAATCTCAAGAGTTCAGAGGACCTGACACTTTGCTCTTGCAGGATCTTTCTCACAGGCTTGGAGAAAAGGTCTTGCAAGGGTCAAAATGTCAGGCCGTCTAATTCTTTAAGAATTGCATATTTGCGGGGGGATCATTTAAGGCAGTAGGCAGTTTGCAAGAACGTCATGTATCTTAGAATAGAGGGATTTCAATTCTTACAAAGGGATTTTTTTGGGTGGGTAGAAAAACGTGTCATCAGGTCCAAACGTGTCATCCTTAGTCATTGTCAGGTGGTGACATTGCCTAAGCATCCTCATGAATTCTGTCGCAGCCCTGACCACCTTTTCGTTCCCCCCTGCGGGGAGGGAATCTACTCCAACAGATGGACAGTTGGAGAGGCACTCGGGACTGGGTTTTTTTTCTACCGCCGGCCGTCCGATAACTAAAAGGACAAGTAGCCGTCTAGTGCCTGCATTTCCACCTCCACGTTTCCATTCCTGGTCTGCCCTAGTCTTTCCCAGAAATCACAGCGGGCTGGCCTGAATGTTCCCTCTGTCCCCCTTTTTTTAAGTGGCTGCCTTCTGTCGACAGTAATCACTCAATGTGATGACGCCGAGATTTGCCAGTCTGTGGTGCGACTGTTATTAATCAAACAACTGGTCTCGTGTCGGGCCCTGTTCGTAGGCAGAGAGGAAGGGGCCTGCTTGGGTTGACTTGAAATACATGTGTATGAGGCTCTCTGAATTTTGTTTGATATTTTGGGAACTTTGTAAGCAGTTTCCAAAATTTGGTATCACAAATTATTACATCTTAAAATTTAGTGGGCCTGATGTTTCGATCCTAGCAGGACCTTTCTCAAAGGCAGAGAGAAAGGTCCTGAGCCTTTGAGAAAGGTCCTGCTAGGATCGAAACGTCAGGCCCACTAAATTTTAAGATTTACATTTTGGCAATTTTAGTCAGTAAGCAGTTTGCAACATTTTTGTATATCACAAATTATTATAATACAAAGGTACACCTACTGCAAACTGCTCACTAACTCTGATGACCCAAATTATACAAAATGCTAAAATCAAAAATTAAGGATCTTTTTCAGATGTGGATAAAAGTATGTAAATTACAAGAACATCACAATTCCAAAATGAATGCAGACTTAAAGGAAAGTCCTTAAATTTTTTAAGAAGAAAAAACCTAAATACCGTAGAATACTTTTGAAGTTTGGGGTCACATAAGGGTTAATGAAAACTGTTTGTATTTGTATTTTTTTAAGGGGCGGATAAACAAGAGACGTGGTAAATATAATTATGGTATATTATCAAACATCCAAGTTGTTTGTGTACATGTACGTATGTTGTTGATTTTTTGTTCGATTTTTTTTCCCGATTTTTTTTTTAATCATTTTTAGGAGATACTGTAATGAAAATTTAATAGATGGTTTGACCTTGAGACAAGAGTAGCGAGAGCCCTTTGCCTTCCCTATGGCCCAAGCCAGTACGCAAGGGAGCCCCCTCCTTCAATTGGATTATCTGAAAGAGGAAATATGCCACTTGATAAGCTGAAGTGTGTAACTGTCGACCCAAGAGGGTATTGATTACTGGCAGGAGTGGGGAGGATGTCCGCGGCGTGCGGACGCATTCTCAGAAGACGAGCCGCCCTCGTTCCCTCCCCCCCCCACCCCCTCCCCGTTCCGTTTCTTCTCCCTCCCCACACCGCAGCCTCTGCTCTTGATAAGACGAGGCGTATCGGTCTAGAGGGCTCTCAATGCGGAGCGGGGCGTAGCAGAGTGAAAGGGGGAGGGGGAGTTAGTGTCTTGCGATTGATGCCGCAACTTGGGATGGGTCGAGTTGGCAAGACTCACCTTGCGCCTGAATTAATTTATTGAATACGCAGTGGCACAGGGCAGGCTCAACCCCTGGTATGGAGTTTGTACCACTGTGAGATGGCAACTGATAATGTTACTTCATCAATGAGATTTTTTTTGTATACCGTACTGTGCACATGCTCGCCAGATGCTCTGTGGATGCACAGATTGGATAGGGCTCGAAGCTTGTGGAATCAGGGAGGATATCACCTTGACATATTGCTTTTATATTCATCACTCTAGCGTGATTCTGACCCTCTGACACGGTAGTAGGGATGGAGTCAGGGTTCCAGACCAAGCAGGGCAGACGTGAAGGGAATACACATGTCTTTCATACCAGCATTTGCTCTGTATCTGGTTCATGAATACATTCACACACAATTTGCCAGCAGCTGGGGGCAGGCTGGGGGTGAACAGATGGTTGATAAACATCAGTGAGCATTTCATGAATGAAATTGTACGAGTTGTTTCAACACCGTGTCCAGAACTCCACATCAAAGACTAGTCGGTGGTATCAGTCTATCGGGATTTGCCAGGGGCATGTTTGCAGCATCCTTAGGCCATGTTTGCCGGTGTCATCCATCATTCCAGATGCGTGTTACTTCCAATTTCCCCCCAATGCATTTTCACAGCTAGGAAGAATGCTCTAGTACTACACGTGTAGAATGAAGATTTTTTTTATCTCCGTATTCACGTTTCTATGCCTACTTTCATCACTGCCCTGGATAGACTATGATGGTGCTTTATAATGATAACCATGGGAAGAGAAAGATTATGCATCAGTGTCATTTTGAATCCATCCCCCCCCCCAAAAAAAATCTGAAAATCCAAGGTCCAAAAGTGCTCAATGTGCTCAGTTTGCACAGTATCAGTTGAACAGCTGAACAATTAAACAAAATTACAGACCACAATATGACCTACATTTTTGTTTATAATTTTGGTCTAGCCAAAGCTCCTGGGCAGTAAAAGATTCCTATGGGCCACCTGAAGGTCAGACTAGTCACTCCAGCGTTTGAGACAAGACTTCGCGTGTCTGATTCTGAATCTTCGTTTTGGTTTTTTTTTTTTGTGTCTGAGACCCAAGGCGACCCAGCATGGTGTCCATTGCTTTTGTCCTTGACATGTATGCACAATAACACACAGCAAAGCAATTTCAGGTAACGGATCATATGTATGTAAGTACATGTGCTGTACATGTACTTACATGTATCCCCATAGTGGCAGCCGTAGAGTTTACCGATGTCGTTTCCATTGGTTCAACGTGTGGGTTAATTTCCCTGCAGAGACTCCACAGATATCCCGCCCCATGTGTCTTCAACCCCTACCGTGCTCAAGAGTCAAATGTACACGAAAAGCACTCTCCTCTAATTCAGCAAGTTAAAAGCACAACTTTGGACTGTTTAATAAGTTTGTTCTGAACATCTGGGGAAGTACATGTAATTTGAGATGGTACCTCATAGCTTAAGTACAGTGTAAAGCACCCTTTCAGATACTGCTATTCCACACCAGAGCATCCGTGTATGTACAGGGTAGCAGTGGATTTTAACAACTAACAATTTACCATACACAGTAAATAATGTAATTAGTCATTTGTACACGTATCAGACATTTCTCCCATCTGAAGCAGGGACTTTTTAGCTACCTAAACTCCCCCTGAAAGAGAAATCCCAGGATTTATTATATCTTCTTGTGTTAGATTAAAACAATGTCCCTAATGCTTCAGAAATCAAACAGTTGGTCTGTGTTTTGAAGGCTCAAGGAGTTAATGAATGGTGTCAAAGGTTGATTGAAAAAACTTGCTGCTTGAGTCGGTTACTCCCAAAAGCTCAAAGCTCTTGGAGAAATGAATTGTGCCGGAACAAAGTGAGAATCCCAGAATGTTTAAGACTTACTTTATATACCTGTGAAAGGGTGAAAAAAAACCAGAGACAGTTAGTCACTCAAGTCTTCTTCCATTTGAGTTGGTGGAGGGGGTTGGCATTTCCTTAATTTGTTCGGAATCCACAGAGAAAAAAGCCCTGTCATTAAAACAAGCACTTCCTTTTTTTTTAAGTGTGAATGATTTAAAATGGAAATTGTTGTAAAAACCAAGTGGCCCATAAGGATTAGAATAGCAATAACATCCAGACAGTATGGGTTTATATCCTGATCTTTGGTCAGTTGGTGAGTTTTGTTTTCCCCCACTGGACGGCGTCATTCAATAATGTAATGGGCTGGAATTCTAACTAATTATCTTTCGTTGTCGCTGCACTGCGTCTTGCCGAGCCTCTTTCCTCTTCGGTCAGCGCCCTGGCTCAGCGTAGCTCGGCAAATTGGCGCGCCGAGTCCACCCAGCGCCCAGGTTACTGACCTGCATGGCGCCGGGAAGGAATCGGCGATTTGATGCAAATGCGTCGGCGTTAGTTTGCCGTGATTTGGCAGGGAAGGGAAGAAGCGGGTGGGAGGAGGGGGGGGGGTTTGGCAGGAAGAAGGGAAGGACACATGCACTTTCCTTCTGAAGGCTATTCATGTGCTTTGCCGTGGAGCATTTTTGGTCAACGTGAAAGCACCCCCCCCCCCACCCCAACCTCGGGATCTAATCAATATCTCCTACCTTTCCCTTATATTTTTTCGCCGACCGTCGTCCCAATCGTGCACTTTTTTTTTTTTTATGTCTCCACAGCAACATGGGTGGGAGGAGGCTACATCAACGGAACGGCGGAGTTCGTCTTCATTCCTGAGTACGGGTTGCTATGGACACAGGCGCCATGGGGATATGCCGCCAGCCTCATTCTGGGTAGGTGCCTGTATGTACGTTGTCTGGGGGAGGGGGAGGGGTACATGGAGGGAGGGAGGGAGGGAGGAAGGAAGGAAGGAAGGAAGGGAGGGAGGTGCGTTGTGGTCCCCACCATAATGCAGCTCTTCTCAGCAGTTGTACTGACAGATGTTGTTAATGACGCTGGACGTGGCCAGTATTTACATGTACCTCAGCAAGCAATCTGCTCCCAACATTATAAACACACACAGACTGGAATTAATTGATTCGGAATGGTTGGTTAAACATCAAAACAAGGCCAGTGAAGACAGTCAATCTTACACTATCTTCTTGAGGATCAGTTCCCCCCCCCCAAAAAAAAAAAAAGAAGAAAAAAAAGGTTAGAATGGAAGGTGAACTGTCCATCCGTGTACTGTCCATACAATTATTGTAACTGTTGGGTTTGTCTCCCAAGAAAACTTTGTCAAGCCTTTTTGAGACAACCGAACACCACTGGAGCCACATGGAATACTTTGGTATCACAGCTTCAAGTTCTCTAGTGGTAAATGAACAGTTTTTAGGGGGGAAAAATAGTCTGTGAATACTGAGCTGAACAAGCTTTGTTGGCACGAATGCCTGAAATTCTGAATATATTTTAAGTTACCGAGTGAACATGAAGATACCAGGCCCCAATGTTTTGATTTTAGCGCGATCTTTCTCAAAGGCATCCATACTGCCTTTGAGAAAGGCACTGCTAGGATTGAAATGTCATGGCCCCTCCATTTTAGCCATTTTAGGACTATGAAACAGTTTTGGTATATCAGATTCGAGAAAAATCTCAGCCTTTTAACTGGTACCCTGTCTGGACTGGTTCTCTGTGTGCAGGAGGCTTGCTCTTTGCCAAAGCAATGCGGTCACAGGGCTACATCACCATGCTGGATCCCTTCCAGATTCGGTATGGGTCCCGCATGGGCGGACTTCTCTTCATCCCTGCCCTGACCGGTGAGCTGTTCTGGACAGCGGCCATCTTGAATGCCCTCGGTAAGTCGACAGCTGGGTCCAACTTTGAAGGTATCCAGGGCTTGATAGCACAGATGGTGGAGAATCTCCCTGAAATCATTTATCAGCTCTATGTTATTGCCACGGCAACCAGTATTGTGACTTCGCACGTAAAGTAATATACATTGAGATGATTTTTCCTCTAGAGGCACAATTTATATTCTGGCTCCTGCTTTGTCTCCGTTATCCAAAAGTTGAAAACAAAGAAGTGGTTTTTTTTTTTTTTTTAGTATCTTCCCCAAAACCTTGTGCCAAAGGCCTCTAAATTTCTACGCCTTATGCAGTACTTCAAAATGGCCGAAAGAAATACAGACACAGACAGAGCCTAAGCTGGGCTTTGGAAAGATCCCCCTGGATAAGTCACAGCCTTTTTTTCTTTGTTAAAAAAACCCAAAAGTACTCTCTTCCTATTTGCGCTGTACCATCAAAAATTGGAATATATTCCAAGATAGTGCCCACCCTCTCATATGTGTTGAAGCTGACAAGACTACCGCTATGTGCAAGATGCGCTTATGAGATTAGCATGCAAACTGATGAGCAGGGTCCCACACTCCTGCGCCAGACACAAACCCCATCACAGGCGGAGATCTAGTAGGATCACAGGGACTTGGGCACTGGGACCCTTTCCTGGCTGCCCGTACCGTAGGTGTAGGACGACTTTATCTGCAAATCGTTTGTATGTTGATGTCTTCAGAGCTGTGGACAGGTCAGGTGTTCCACCTTGGCAGACACAACCCCAGAATTGTTGGACTCTTATTCCACAGGGATGATCCCCGGCAATTTTGAGTTGGGCTTAGGGTTAGACTGGGTGAGGAAAAGTTTTCTTTTTTTATTCAAAGCACCATTAAGCCAAACAGATTTGAAAAAAAAAAACTCAATACATTATCATCATCATCATTCTACGGTCTTTGTCGGGTTGCAGCATCCCTTCAGTATCTCCCAACAGGTGCTGGACATAGTGCAATGTGCCAGGCTGTCTCAGTTTCCTCTCCCCCCAAAACCCCAATACAATTTCTGGCTATTGCTGCCAAAATGTACCCCCTACTTCTTTCAAACCATGTACAGTCCTACTCACATTGTGAAGATCAAAAATTAGGAGGGCCTGATGTTTCAATCCTAGCAGGACCTTTCTCAAAGGCAGAGTGACAAGGCCTTTGAGAAAGGTCCTGATAGGATCGAAACGTCAGGCCCGCCTATTTCTTTTTTAAATTTGCATTTGGGTCAATTTAGTCAATAAGCAGTTTGCAAACATTTTGCATATACACGTTTTTGCGACACCCGCCTTTTCCGTACTGAGTTGAAACAAGGTGTTTGTCGGTGATCCGGATCACCAACACCCGGAAAATAGTGGGTAAGAAATACCGGGTGTTAGCATGTTCTGACATGTCTGAGTAGAAACACGCAGAATGTGAAGAGCGAGACCGCCATCTTGTTTCCATTTGAGGTCCTGGCTTTGCTGTTTCTCTTTAACAAATGAATCCCTTTAAAAAAAAATAGTCCCCACCTTCAGTGGCCCTTGTTCATGTGGTTGAAGAATTCGTTTGAAAAAGCCTAAAAAACGGTGTCAAATATTCATGAGTGTGAAGTACGTAGTGTGTCACTGACTGTTCTTCTTCATGCATACTCATTCATTGGCAGCCATCTCAAGTGAAAAGTAGAAGTTGTGGTTTGCATGTAATCACCGTATGTCGATGTGCTGACGAAACACTCGGGTCTGGATGGCACTAACAAACTTAAGTGCTATGTTGGACAGGCTACAGCCTCGTTTCCACTGGACTCCATTTTAACCGAGACAATGGTTGAATTTTCAATGGTCAAATTTGACCGTCATTCGCAATTGGACTTTCCAGTCGGTCAATTTAACTGAGACGATGGTTAAAGTAACGCGCGAGATTAGGTCAATTGTGCATGTGCATTTAGCCTGTGACATGAAGCAGACGTTGTGCACAGTATGTATGTGTTACATACGACATAGGCCGGATGTGGATTTTTACCCAGTCGCATTTTAACCATTCGGCTTGGTTAAATTTACCGAGAGGAAATTTAACTGGGGTGTTTTCACTGGACTTTTCAGTGCCCTCATGGAGCCAGAGTAGACATTGGTTACACATAGATGCTCCTCAAATGGGAAAAGTTTGATTTAAAAACGCTAATAAAATAGCTCTGCTCTCCCAGTATCTGACATAGTTTGTCTTTCTCATTATTGTTTCAGCAATATGCTTTTCCAAATGTATGTACTATTTGTCTTTATCGTTTACCGTTTGACTGTTCACTGCCGACCTGTCTGTCCGTTTGTCCGTCCGTTTGTCTTTGTCTTTGTTCCTCGTTTCGTAATAAGGCACTTCACTACAAGCCTCAGCTTTCCAAAGATGCCTCCATGCTTATTTCCCCTTTATCTTTTGTACAATTATTTCATTCTAACGTTTGTGAAGACAGTAACTTTCCGCTTAAGTCTTATACATACATGTATATGTTCAGCTTTTCCCATGAAGCATGGAAATTTATGTGAGTTTGAAAGATCAAAAATCAATACACGGTAGTAGAAGTACAGCAGTTATTGTTGCTCTTTGTGTTACATCTGTTTTCTCTCTCTCTTGTTTTGGACAGGCTCGACCATTAGTGTGGTGCTGGAGTTGGACATGAGCGTGTCCGTGATAGTCTCGGCCTGCATCGCCGTCTTCTACACATTCTTTGGTGGCCTGTACTCGGTAGCCTACACAGATGTCATCCAGCTCATCTGCATATTTATCGGCCTGGTAAGTGGCAGGTCTCATGACGGGGCCGCCTCGGCTACTGTCAGGTGTTACCTGTGCCGGTGTCGGCTGCTGTTTTTGACCCTCGCATCGTAAAAATCTGAAGAAGAAGAAGAATGAAAAAAAAAACAAAAAAAAAAAACCTGAGGTGGCTTGGCAGGGTGTGTAACCTGACGTGGCTGCGGTGGTGGAGAGTATGCGCATTTTGGCAAATTGGCTTTTCGGGTTGCAGTCTTGATAAGGGCGGGGAGTTTTCTATTTCACGTCAGATTTGCATAATTGGCCAGCTCGCTTGCCCCTCTGCCCTCCCTCAGGCTTGTGGGGTGAGAGGAGGAAGGTTTAGGGTGTGACTGTGGAGGTGGGGGCGGGGGTGGGTAGTGTGTCAAAGGGTGAAGACTGTCTCTAAATAGATTTGGATATTCGGAGAGTTAAAAACCAGATTTGTTTAGCGCTAGCTGGAGAATTCGAGATGCAGGGAAGTACACTAAAGGTTGTTCAAAGGATGTTTTGTTAGGGATAGATAGGAGGAGAGGAGAGAGGGAGAAACAAAGACAGAGAAGAGAGTGGAGAGTGGGAGAAAAGGAGAGAAGAGAGAGAGAGAGGAGAAAGAGAGAGAGAAGAAAGTGATAAAGAGAGATTTTTCAAGGGGTGATGACTAACTGTAAACATGTAAAGACATTTGAGATGCGGAGTTGTACACAAAAGGTTGTTTACTGTATACGCAGTTACGCACCGTATGTTGTTTTAAAAATAAATAGAGGTAGAGAAGAGAGAGATAGGGGAGAGAGAGAAGAGAGAGAAAGAGAAAGTCAGAAAGAGAGATATTTATCTCGGCTCATTCTAGAGCAGGAGGCAGTTCCCAATTTTCGGGAATCTAATATTTTCATAATTTTCTCTCCATTTTTCGTTGGCTTTCGTTGCACTTGCAGTGGCTTTGCATACCGTTTGCCCTGACCAACGAGGCAGTAGCGCCAATAGGATTAACCTCCAGGAGGTGGTTAGGAACCTGGGATCCAGTCTACGCCGGAGTCTGGGTAGATTCGGCACTGCTACTCGTAGGTCCAAAATTCATTTAATTTTTTTTGAGGGGGATGGGGGATCTTATTTGTGGATACTGACGACGTGGTGAGTGGGGTGTAGGAGGGAAGAAAATAGTCTTTAAAAAATATGGGATGGATTTCACAAAGCCTATACGATGCATCGTAACTCAACTTAGGATGGATAACCCATCGTAAGTTGTGATAGGCCGTACGGTTTCTGTGCATAGCTCATCGTCTTGCGATTGATCGATGAGTTACGATGAGTTTGGTGAAATTGACGGCTGATGTTTCGATCCTAGCAGGATTCTCTACACTGAATCAAATCCGATACAAAGAAGAGTTAAAATATTGAAAGTCAATCAGCCCATGACACGACACCAAGCCTAGTCAATTTGGGCGACTCCAAATAATTTGGCTTCAAGAGTTTGTGCGACGAGTTAGCCAATCACAAGGCACGTAATCTGTCAACCCAATGGGCATATGGAGAGGGTCGACAGATACCAGGCATTTGATTGGCCGGTGTGTTGCAAACTCTTGGGAGGCACACTACCGGTATTTTGAAAACCCAACCTCTCCCATTGAAAAATCAAATGGCGCTTTTATCATAAGCTGAACAGACCTGGGTTGCATAGAATAAATTAGTTCAAATACTGTACTGTGCTTGAGAACAGCATATTGTATGGATAATCCCTTAATCCTAGTCTATCCTGCCTGGATATTTATTTGGGATTATCCTTAAGGTGGTTGGACATATGGACTACACATTCTGCACAGTAGTTTATCAATATCAGTCATGGGCAGATTTTCAGAGCCACGCACCATCTCAAAAGAGAGGGGGGGATTTCCATACTGTTCCAACTAAACATCTATACCAAAACAACAATCATCATGGCTTTGATTTGCATAGCTGCCAAGTTGCCAACCATTCCTATTAATGAGGAATCATTCCTCTTTTTGGGGTAAAAATTGATCACTTGTTACAAGCTCTTGACAACAGATTCCGATTTTGGGCTTGGACATACACATGTATTCCTATATAGTTTGATTTCTCTTTTTTAGCAGAAGTATTCCTGATTTCCGTTGAGATAGGTTGGCAGTTATGAATATGAATTTGTGATTTATATGCAAGAATGGAATAGCAATTAAAGCAAATCAATATTTCACAAATCAGTAATTGATATCAAAACAATTAGGAAATAAATCTCAAAAGTTAGACGGCCTGATGTTTCAATCCTAGCAGGACCTTTCTCAAAGGCAAAGAAAGGTCCTGCTAGGATCAAAACGTCAGGCCCTCAAACTTTTGAGATTTATGTATTGCAGGCCATTTTTAGTCAGCGAGCAGTTTGCAACAGTTCTTGTAGTAACTTCAATTAGGAAATAAGATTATAGTCTGGGTGCCAAATTTTGGGGCGATTGCACGTACCGTTGCCGAGATCTATATATAGAGATGTGTAAGCATCCTGGATGGAGTGATGGAACTCTCACTGGTCTCCTGTCTGGCAGGTGTTCGGGGGCATCCCGTGGCAGGTGTACTTCCAGCGGGTCTTGTCATCCAAGACTGCCGAGAGAGCCCAGGCGCTGTCCTTTGTAGCGGCCATTGGCTGTGTGCTCATGGCCATCCCATCCATCCTCATTGGTGCTATTGGAGCCAGTACAGGTGAGAGGACTGCCGTCCACCTTCACTCGTGTTTGTCAAATCGGGACCAGACCAGCCACTGCACAGGGCTCTGCCAGTGTGTGCAGTGGCCTGCGTCTTGCAGTGGATTGCTTGTCGTTTTTTTCGATTTTTTTTTTAGATGGATGGCAATGATTGCCGCCTTGTGTGCGTAATAACGAACAGGGGCTCGATTCAGACGGAGAGAGTCTTCCCTGGGATTTTGCCCGTTAGATTGTGCAAAGCCCTGTTTAGAAGACGATTGTTATACCACCCCCCCCCAAAAAAAAAAAAGGGATGTGGAGACTTTCTGTTGTTTTGGCTTTTGTTTTTGTCTTTCAACTGACCATCCGGCCCAGTTGTGGTAGGCCTACACCTGGCCTGAGACAATATCAACTGCTTATGGGCCACCGGGCCACTGCTGAATGCAAACCGTGGATGGGAAAGGGGTGACTGAGGTTCAGCTCAGGGCACTTTTTTTTTTGGGGGGGGGCGGGGTTAAGGAAGCATCCAGCAGACCTCTGGCGTGTTGTTGGCACTCGTCTTCTTTCTATTCAAAGCGGCCTTATGTAAATAAAGGTGCCATGCACCTTTCCTATCACGTGGAAATAGTGGACACATGAATGAGAGACTCTGAGACACTTGATGGCATGGCGGTGACAAACATGCTCATCCCCACTGCTTGTTCTAAGCAGTGCAGTTTTGCGTGCAACCTCGAAACGGGACAGATTATGTCTGCTGCCATCAGCGTCTCAGAGTGTCCATGTCGGTTCAAATATGCACGTGCGTGTAGTTGATTTCAATCGGACATCTTCAATGCTGCAAAATCTTGAAGATTGTCTCATTCTCCCCTCACTTGCCTCTGTGCGACCAGACTGGAATGCAACCGCTCTGGACCTGGAGAAGACTGACCCCTACAACCAGACCAGCGTCTTGCTGCCGCTGGTCATCCAGTACCTGACTCCTCAGATCGTGTCCTTCATCGGTCTGGGAGCCGTCTCGGCCGCCGTCATGTCCTCGGCTGACTCCTCCATTCTCTCGGCCAGCTCCATGTTCACCCGCAACATCTACAAGCTGGTGTTCCGTCAGTCGGTAAGTTGGAGGCAGTGCAGGCATCCAGGCTCAGACCGGTGCGTCCGTGCAGTGGTCGGTCTTTCCACCGTGAAGCTCATGGCAAGATTTCATCGAATTCATGGAATGCACAGCATTATTGCTATGTTAAATTCGCACAACTCAATGAACTTAAAATGAAGTTAAAAATAATATCAAATTTATTTCCGTGTGAACTTTGTTGTAAATAGTACAAGGGGACTTCGCTCGTTCATTTGGTACCAGACATCGAATGGAGAAGATACTTTGACTTCAGGCGTTGTTTACTCGAAAAGTGTTTTGGTGGGATATTCCTCATGTCGCTGTGCCGGGTCACATATGTACAGGGCCTGATGTTTTTGCCCTAGAAGGACCTTTCTCAAAGGCAGATGGATCTGGCTGTGATCAAAGTCCATTGATGGAAACATCAGGCCTAATGCTTGAACATGAGTGCATGAATTTTCTCTTCCACAGACTGCTATTGTCAGTCTACTGTGTAGAAAGTTATCGTCTGGACAATATGTTCAACCTGCTTATGGCTGATCCCTTGTAAATCAGCAGGATAGACTATGATCAAGAGAAAGATAATCCACATGCTGTTCTCAAGCTCATATCTTGAAAAAAAAGTACTTTCAATGGAACTTGGGCTAATGACTTGATCCAGTCTGGTGAGTAATCCTTCCCAGGTCTGTTCGGATTAGGATCAAACCGCCATCTTGTTTCAATGGGAGTGGTTTGTTTGAGTGTCTCACACCCAGAGAAATAGCTCCACACTGACTAGACTCTTGCCTTGTAATGGATGCACTGCTTTTTTAAATGTAATTATTTTCAGGCATTTTATTCTTTGTTTCAGTGAGAAGTGATTTTGTCAGTGCTAAATTTACGTTCTGTCTGTGCTGAAATTCATGATAACATATTCCTGTCCCATAATATAGGAAGCTTTGCGCTGCCACCATGTATAAGGTCTCTTAAAGAAGAGGTATGTTACCGAAAAGAATCTGAGTGGTAACTCGACGTTCCAGCCAGTATGCTCTGGCCGTCATTAGGAGAATGATACTGGCCCGGAAAACACTGGCCGGAACGTCTAGTTATCACTCAGGTCCTTTTCACAACCATACCTCTGCTTTAAGAGACCTTATATATGGTGTCACCGCAAACCTTTCTACTTGTATATTTTTTTCACCCACTATGCAAAGCCTTATTTATATTCCTGTCCATCCAACAGCATACTTGGTAGTTTTTTTGGTACCAAGCCAGATCCACACGGTGGCATGTCTTCAAGGCCCTTTTCCAAAACCCGGCTTAGGCTTCGTCTCCGGCTTCATCTTAGTTATCCAAATGCTGAAATACAAGTTGGAGTACTTTGTTGAAGTTGAAGCTTTGGATTCCTTTTCAAAACTCAGTCAAACATTCAAAAATTATGCCAAAGGCTTCCTGTTTTCATGCCGTGTACTTGAAATGGATGAAAGAACTAGAGACAAAGCCGGAGCCTGAGCCTGAGCCTAAGCCGGGCTTTAGAAAAAGGCCCAAATGAGTTTTGGAGGCCTCTCACAAATGTTTTTTTTTCCCTTCCTGACAGGCAAGCGAGAACGAGCTCCTCTGGGTGATGCGAGGAGGCATCGTGTCCGTGGGCATTGTAGCCTCCATCCTGGGCCTCGTCATCACCTCTGTCTACGAGCTCTGGTTCCTCTGCTCCGACTTTGTCTACGTGGTCCTCTTCCCCCAGCTCTTCTGCGTGGTCTACTTCTCCAAGTGCAACACCTACGGCTCCCTGTCCGGCTACATCATGGCGCTTTTACTGCGCTTTGGCGGCGGCGATCCGCTCCTTGGTATACCTCCGTTCATTAAGTACCCCTATTACAACGACGTGGACGGCCAGCTCTTTCCCTTCAAGACCCTGTCCATGCTGGTTTCCCTACTGACGATATTGGGAGTCTCTTATCCACTCGACTATCTATTTCGCAGCGGCAGGTTTGCGAAGCAGTACGACTTCTTCCTGTGCATAGTCAACCTGCCGCCGGGCGAGGACACGGAGAAGTACGACAACGTCAACGGCGAGAAGCTGCAGCTCCGGAAGCTGGACCCCATGGGTCTGCCCGCTGCAGAGGGCACCACCTCCGTCACTCCCATGCAGAGGGAGAAGCTACTGGATATCACCCGCGGCATCATGCCGGAGTCGGCCTCCATGGAGCCTCTGCAGGAAGACTACGCCTCCAGTCCCTCGGACGAGGACAGGCCCGTGCCCGAGGAGGCTCAATAGCGCCCTCTAGTGGCGGGATTCATCCCACTCTGCAATACCTTGGCAGTATTCCCCACTTCCCCCCCAAAAGCCCTGGGGCCAATTTCATAGAGCCGCTTTAGCGCCAAAATGTGCTTAAGCGCAAAAATTCATGAGCCACAGGATCCCCTTGCCTACCAAAACTTCACTTTTGTTTCACGCTAAAATAAAGAAGAGTGGAAAACAAGTCAAAAGCAATGGACATCAAATTGCAGGGCAGTCTGTAATCCTGCTTACACGAGGAAGACTTTTTCTGCTTAGCAGATTTTCACGCTTAAGCGACTCTATGAAATTGGGCCCTGGTTGGTGGGATAATTCCGAAAACTCAGTATGTCAGTGGACCTTTAGCGCACACGTCAGTATACAGTGGAATGTCGCTATAACGAACATCCCGGGATCAATGAAAGTTGTTCAGTATAGTGGTCATTTGTTATAGCAGTTGCGGCCGCATATTCACCGACATAAAATCGGGAGCCAAAGGGCTTGTTCGTTATGGCCAAATGTTCGGTATATCGGCATTTGTTATAGCAACATTCCACTGTAATGCCATCCTAGCTAGCATAGCAACCTGAAATGTTAAGTAGTGTGCACAGGGCATGCACACACAGGATGGTCCAATGGGTTATCTTCTTGACTGCCAACAGAGGGCGCCCTTCTAAACTGACGTTGAGTAAAAAAGGTCTGTGTAGTTAAAAAAAAAAAAGAAGACTATGCATATTTACATGTAAATACTATTAGCCCCTTATGACATATCCTTGCTGCAATTACATGTAGACTTCATTCCAGTCAGAGGTGTAAATTCTTTTTATAGAATAGAATTTCTAAATGAGCACAAAGATGTTTAGTTGCTAATCAAATGGTGTGTATGTATTTTTAATTGTCGATAAGGCAGATGTGTTGTAATCAGTTGTAAAGCATTACATGTGAAATGATTGTTGAATAATCTGTGGACTATTTAATTCCTTACTACTGGTTTGGAAAGACTAAAACACACAATTAAATGCTTCAGTAGTATTCAGTTAGAAATATTATACCGGGTACTTTGATGGACAGCCTCTCATATACATATGTAAGTACTAAATTTCTAAATTTTAGATTGGAAACTGATGCATTTTTTTAGACTGTCTACCACCAAGGGGAAGGAAGCTTATGACTTATTTTAGAGTAGTCAGCCCTAAAAATTTAGTGGGCCTGACGTTTCGATCCTAGCAGGACCTTAGATCTATTTTGTCAGACTTGGCTGGCAGCCTACTACCAAAGGGGATGGATGGTTATGCCTGACTTCAAACTAGTCATGTCGCCCCTTCCAGGTCTATTTGTCAGCCTTGGCTGGCAGCATATCACCAGTAGGGATGGAGGCTTGTGCCTTGCCTCAGGCTAGTGACCCCTCCCAGTTCTATTTGTCAGCCTTGTCTGGCAGCTTATCACCAATAGGGATGAAAGATCATGGTTCTTATTGTCAGTCGTAGCTGGCAGTCTATCACCAATCATGACAAAGGCTTATGTCCTTGTTCAGACTAGTCACCCCCTTCCAGTTATATTCGTTTGCCATGGCTAGCAGTCTACCAACAATAGGAATGGAGATCAGTACTTGTGCGTATGTTTTGCCTAGTTCATATTTCTTCCATTAGCGCCTGGCCTAGCAGTAATAACAGTAACAGTTGTTTGTTGCAACATCTTTGTCCTTTGTAAGGGACTAATTCCATTCTGACAAAGATCTATATTCCAGATGGAAAGAATGTCATATAAGTTGACACAAATGAAATACACAGTATTTGTTTCTCCAAAAAATGCGTATTTGCCTGAATTCATTAAATTTGCTACAAAACAGGCTCAGTTTGAATTTCCAAAACAGCATTATTATTTTTTCGAAAAAATTCCTCAAGAACAAGTATTCAATCTTTAAGTATTCGATATTAGACTAATAATCGTGATTTTTTTCTACAAGTGCTTCACATTGTACTTCGCTAAACTTACCAGAAGATGACCAAAATTCAGCCTTTGTTCTGTTTTATCTGAGTATTCTAACGCCTTCTAAATTCAAAAGATAGAAAAAGGAATTCCATTCCAAAGTGAACCTGAGTCGAACTCCAGTGACTGCTACCCATTCTGAGTTTTCTTGTCTGTATCTAAGAAGGGACCGAATTGGCTTTCAGCACTGCACAAGGAAGTCGTGCTCAATGAGTGTAATCGGCAATACAAGAAGTAGGTTAGACTGAATTGTAAATGTGTGTAAATACATTCTAAAGGGGAAGAAAAACTAAGTGTCGTTGTCTTCGTACATTTCAGGGGGGAAAAGCAAAACGCGAAGAAGATGGGTTGCTATAGGGACGGAATCCATGACGTTGGGTCTGTATTTCATAAGTAGGCTGTGTGTTTCGTCTCGCTCCATTCTCGGGAGTATTTATTTAGGAAGTTTTAAAAATGGAAATGCACATGCATGTATGCAAACAGCGAGACATTTTAAAAATTATTTCCATGATTTGTAGTTTAAATCATCAGAGAAAAGAAGAAGTTTCATATTCATACAGTGAAGAGAGGGGGGACTCCCCCTCAGATGGTACAACTGCATATTTATTGTCACCAAGACAGTGTCTGTAACAGGGTCCAAATCGTGCAGTAATATGAATTGTATGTATTTGATCTGTGGACTTCCCTCTGTTCAAATTCAAAGGTTGAGTGCTAAGTGTGAATACGTTTTAGTATTAGAACGGAATATTATGCAATCGTATAAGGAATGATACATAAAGGAGCCAAAACCACAGCTTTTTGTACTCAACTGTTGAACCTTCCCGTGTGGTAGAGATTTACAATTCCTTTAGGGCCGACCAGTTTTTCCCAGTAATTATTTGTAATTATCACAAGATGTATCGTAGTATGACTACAATGGTTCCCGGCAATCCGATATCTTGGAAGGCCGAAGGAAGTCTCTGTTATTGCCGGGATGTCGTGATTGATGTAAAGGTGAAGTGTTGGTCTCAACAAACAGTCGTCGGTACGGTAACCGTGCACGACAGATACATCTAGCGCCGTAGTAGTGACGACACTAGGCGTCGTGGCGCAGTGATGCTTCGGGGAGGGACATACGTTTTGATTAGTCAGTGTTTTTTTCTCCAAAAAATTAATGATCTAATTTCAGAGCGAACTTCTGGTTTGGATTTGTGACTGTGGGACGGAATGATAGGTATGACGTCATTGGCGAATATTGTATTATCTTATGTCAGCGAAGGCCAAAGTGCAGTAGCCGTGTCCAGGACCTCGCCTGGCTCATTGGCTACGTCTTTAGAAGATGGAAGAACTATGGAAGAACGTAGCTCCCCATTCCTCATAGACCACAGCCTTTGAATTCGAATACGATCTGATTTTGTCATTTACGTCAGGATTCGTTCAAGGTGTCGGAAAACGTAAAAGTCCCCACTATTTTTCAAACGTGGGTCATTGTTACCGCGTTTTTGTACATAAAACATGGATGGTATAGCCATACTATGTAACTAGGGGCGATTTAGTATCTAGAATGTCATTTCGGTAACAGGAGCGCATTCGCACGACAAATTGGGATCATGATTTTCTACCCACGTGACCGCCGCTGTCCATGACTATTAGTGCCTCTTGTCTACTTGGTGCTCGTATTTAACCTATCGTAAGTCACATTGGCGTCATCCATTAGAACCTACATACATATGGCGCGGTGCAGCCGTCCTGTCTCCCTTCCATTCAAAGCAGTGTGAACCAAATCGAGGCTGTGCAGATGAAGCAGTCTGGTACCATCCCTGTGATCTGGGAATTGTGTTTGTTTTGTCACTCGGCATTCAGGGAAGTTGACAAAGATGGCCACTCCATGCGAGAGGTGAATACCAAGCCCCTGGTGAAACTCTTCAACTGTTTCGGGGAGAGGCCATGTCCTTCTCTCGTGGCGTCAATGGCACCCCGGATGTTGGCGTACATTGGAAACGAAAAAGGCTATCAGTGAGAGTGGTTCAAATACAGTTTCTCATCACTGTCGCTCAGAATGAAAATCTATATGAATTAATTCATACATTTGTGAATCATAATGTATGTAGATGATTTAGTTCTGTTCAAACCAATGACCCTACTAGTTCCAATAATTGCCTGTGGCGTTATGCAGTCCAAATAATTATAATGTCGGTGAGTATTGGTGGAAAGACTTTACTGTCTCCCCTGGAGGTATTCACTCTAATATCCGGGATGCCACGCGCCTTGAATAAAGACTAGCCAAATGGAGATGCGTTTACATACCAAAGGGAAGGGTTAGTCTCCATTCGAGCCGCATCAAGATGATACTTGTACACACTGTTTAGCTACCAAATGCAGTACTGGACAAAGTAGCACACTTACTCTTACTGTCTAAAAAAACACCGTTTATACTCGATTAAGTAAATAACTTTGAGGACAAATCTATGAGTGTTTGTTCTCGAAGGAGGGGCTGTTTCCTCACGTCTCGGTTTTTTACAGCAGCAGTGCCAAGGTTTAGCAAAGACGCACTAGATAGACATATTTAGTGTAAAAGCTATCTTGTGAATCTCTAAAATGGACGAATTAGTGCACGAAAATGCTTAGATGTTTAGAATACATATTAGTTCCCCCGTTTGTGGAATCAAACGCCCTGCTTTAAGTACAGAGGCGGTCGGAACAGCCATCCAACCAGCCAATCAGAGACGAGAACCGGCTTCATACCACCCTCAACTAAAGGAACATTAGTAGGCCTACCTATAATAGAGAGTTTCAGTTGAATGTTGAAAGTTGAAAGTGTAGAAATTTGATGATAGCCAACTTTTGTCTGTAATGACTTAGCTGCTTTCCCCAATACGATTCCCCTCTTGTGTGTCAGCGGCCATGTTTGTCTTCCCAGCATGCATCGTCAGTTCGCCATCTTGAAATATAGCGGGCAAGCGTATCAGTTTCGTAAAGATGAATCAAATATATAATAATAACTTTAAAAACCAGTGTACTAGTAGTCAAGGTAATTTCTAAAGAATCAGAAGAACGTCTTGTATGAATTGTGTTTCCAGCTGTTTAGATATGCATCAGTTAATATTCATTATGTTCCTGTTGTTATTCGTAAAGAGACAATATCAAAACCTCGTTTGGGGGAATTTGAGTTCTTTTGACATGTTGGCGAGTGTAGTCGTTATAAAGGAATAAATAAAGGTAAAATATTTTTCCTGATTTCCCTATTTGTTGTCTTTTCCCCTTTCCCTTCCGCTTTCCATTTCCCTACCCTATCCCTTCCCTTTCCCCTTCCCTTTCCCTTCCCCTCCCCCTTCCCCTCCCCTTCCCCTTTCCCTTCCCCTTTCCCTTTCCCTTTCCCTTTCCCTTTCCCTTTCCCTTTCCCTTTCCCTTTCCCTTTCCCCTTCCCCTTCCCCTTCCCCTTCCCCTTTCCCTTCCCCTTTCCCTTTCCCTTTCACTTTCCCTTTCCCTTCCCCTTCCCCTTCCCCTTCCCCTTCCCCTTCCCCTTCCCCTTCCCCTTCCCCTTCCCCTTCCCCTTCCCCTTCCCCTTTCCCTTCCCCTTCCCCTTCCCCTTTCCCTTCCCCTTCCCCTTCCCCTTCCCCTTCCCCTTCCCCTTCCCCTTCCCCTTCCCCTTCGGATTCCCTTTCCCCTTCGGATCCCCTTCCCCTTCGGATCCCCTTTCCCTTTCTCTTTCCCTTTCCCTTTCCCTTTCCCTTTCCCTTTCCCTATCCCTTTCCATTTCCCTTTCCCTTTCCCTTTCCCTTTCCCATCCCCTTCTTCTTCCCCTTCGGATCCCCTTCCCCTTCGGATCCCTTTCTCTTTCTCTTTCTCTTTCCCTTTCCCTTTCCCTTTCCCTTTCCCTTTCCCCTCCCTTTCCCTTTACCTTTACCTTTACCTTCCCTTTTCATTTCCCTTTCCATATTCTTTCCCTTTCCATGTCATTTTCGGTTTCTGTTTTCTTGTCTTTTTCCTTATCCTTTTCCGTTTCCTTGTTATTGTCAATGTCCCTTTCCCTTGTCCTTTTTCTTTGTCCTTTTCCGTTTTCTTTTTCCTTTTCTTCCGGCCTTGCAAACGTGGTTGTTGGCATCTGTCTAAGACTGTCTTTCCCTTTGCTGATGTTAGTCATTTTGTACGCATCTCGCCGGTATCTTTTCCTAGGGACGTTTTTAAACGAACTGTCCAACAAATTGTTAGGTTCCTTTTTTTTTCAATCGCTCTTGTTCCCTGTGACCTTAAGTGGAAATAATTACCGGAAATTCCCATGGCCACTCTGTGGCATACGGCATCGGGGCTAGCTGGTAGTGATACATCAGCAATGAATGGGGTTTGTAGTGGTTTGAAAGAATATACCATCACATCACATACCATTGTATCAAACAATGCCAATGGATACAATTTTGTATTCACATTAAAGTGTTCAAAATGTGGCAGGTGTATTTCGAATATATGGAATCGTACAAAATGTTGTAGGAGTTTTAAAAATGCTATATTTTTGGAACCATTGCACTTCACCGTTGCGCTGAAGCTAGTACGCGTGGGGACCTTTGACAGAAGTCTCGAAATATATTTTGTTGTGCGGAAAAGATACAAAAAGTATACAACTTTAAACTTTAAACAGTGCACTTTAAACTGCGCTTATGTATACGTGAGCTGGTGAATGCAGAGAATGTATCAAAAAAGCAACTAAAAATGTCACTGAAAATGGAAAATTTAAAGTTTCCTATATCATGATGAATGAATGACTAAGCTTATCTAGATCTAATGGCCCGTTTTCAACATACTTTTCAGTGGGGTTCATGGTGACGTAACAAACAAAAACTGATTGAGATAACATCCAAAACACGAGGCAATGTTGAGGAAGAGTGGAGGTAACTCAGTGCACTACCTTAAAAAGGAACATCGTGGTAAAAAAAAAGCTTCTGGGAGAGTCGGACTCGCCAAAAGGATATTGACCGAGTAGTGCCATGTGCATTAAGGATTGCCTGCCATGGCTACGCGTACGGGAGCAGCCTCGTGTCAGACGGCATTTGTGCTTCTGACGCAAGTCCGTCTGTGACGCGGGCTTTTTAAAAGCTTGCTTGCACCGGTAGCTTCCCTTGAAGACGGACAGCCGACAGTGCTCAAAACGTTGGGACAACTAGTCAAGAGCTAAAGTCTGTCGTGATGCCACCTTCCTGTTCACGTATTACGCGAAATCAATCAAATTGTTACTTTGTCAACTCGACGGTGTTTTTTAAAAGAAATTATATTGTCGCGTTGATAACGGTTAAGTATTTTAGTATGGATGTTACATGAAAGGGGTCGTATTTTTATAGCAATCAGTAAACAGGCTGACTACATCCCAGTCATTAATGGTGTTAATGGAAATGAAAAGACGTTCTTTTATCGGGTTTTCTAACAAATTTACCCTTAATTAATTTAATTATGAAAGGAGTTCCACTTGGTGTGTGTTTATATTTTTTTTTTATTTGTACCACGAATTATGTACAACGTATTAACAATATTAGGCTTATGATGAAGGATTTGATACATTCTGCTTGTTCAAATTCTCTGCCATAATTTTCCAAAGATTCTGGCGAAAAGGTAATGCGATGATTTCAACACCATGTCACACTTCGATTTGGGTAATTTTGCAAAACCAAATTGACGAAATCAAGTTGAATTCAGTTAAAAGTCGGCTTTTTCTTTTCTCCCGTCAGACTTTATCTTTATAGTAAGCCTAAAACAAATGTCCAAGGGTATCCTACATTTCATTGCAATTGAGGTTTTTGGGTTGCACATTTTGACCAGTACGCTGCTTATAAAACTTTTTTTTTATTTGTATTTGGTTTGGGATGTGGGGACTGTCGTAGTTTTTATCGTTGATTGCGGCTTAAAGTGTCTGTAATTGAGGTCGATATTATAATCATAATGAGAAAGGTATAATTATGGAAAATAAGGAAACAATAACAAATAAATTTAACTAGATACAACCGTTCTTGTTTTTGCCCTGTGTGAGTGCATCTGGTAAGGCAAGGCTATACGTCCACATTGCATTGCCCAAAATAGACACGCCATACAGATTTGAATAGCTATCTCCATTGACCTTGAAACCCTACATTTTAATCCCTTTCACAGAATCCAACACGTTCACATTTTGTTATCGATTCCAATTCATCGATCACCATTTTGTTTGTAAAATTGTAGCGCATTCTGCTGGCTACCCAACATGACTACAACAGATTCCATCGAGGAGCAAGGGCAAGCGTACCGGTGAGAACCTTTCTATTCTGCAGCGTGAATAATTATTATTGCTTAAAAGCACAATCAAATGTTCAAGGAATAACAACGATACGAAAGAAGGATGATTATTCGGGAGCTTCACAATGTGAAATGCTTGCGATTTCACCGTGTAAATATTGATTGAGTGTGATTATGTATATGACACTGATCATATTCTCTTTCCCTTTGGAAGCTATCTATACAATAATTTTGGTCATTAGCTACTGCTAGTACTACTACTACTGGTTCCTCGGGGCATTAGGTGTATCGAGAGAACGAGATGAGCGAATGAGAGGAGCCGGTAATTTCGATGTTTCAAATTTCCAGAGTTCAGTTTGAAGGGCTGGGGTTTTTTTTCAATGAAACCCGCAGAGACCTTTTTGTATGGCATTCCGATAAGCGCCAGAACGACTTCCCATGCTGGCTGTCAATGGCTTCGGCAATAGTAAACCCCAAGTTTGCCTCGGTTGGGAAACGATGTTGTTGTTTTTTTATATCGGGGTTAGGGTTAGGGTTAGGGTTCATTTGTTCTCATTACTTTTCAAACCTATACAAGAAATGTACCAAAGCTTTCACACGGGTTGGTGCGTCTAATTTAAACTTCACCTTCCACAACATAATTATTTTATTTATGATATTCACTTGGGCCTATGTGCGATCGAGATCAAACTCAATAGACCGATTGCGCAGCCGTTGTTTACATGCCATCACGTGACTTATAGTGGGTATTTTTGCATCTCATTTGGTGCAGAACAGGAGTAGAAATGAGCAAAGAAGGCTATCTTATTGTCCACATTCTTTGTACATGTCCATCGCTGCTCGGTGCCAAATGAGAAGAAAAAACCCCACTATAAGTCACGTGATGGCATGTAAACAGTGGTCGCGAAAAATCAGTCTATTAGAAAAAAATTATCCAATATTTTATTATGGTGTAAACGCAGATTCTTATATAGATTTAAATGAAATGTTTAATTCTAATCCTTGTCCTGTCAAATATTCTTTGCATGCCAGTTACCTTGAAATACCTTTATTGTATCTCAAAAAATATTCCCTACAGACACACGATGTATAGATGAAAGTTTTCTGGTCATCAATCGATGGTTGCTTTGGTAGAGTATAAAGCATAATCTATTTGGCTCGGAGTAAAAGGCGGACGTCACCAGGCGAGTTGTGTGGGTGAACAATAATGACATGCATGACAGATGAAGTTATAACATTTCTCAATACGCCTACTCTATAGTGATATGGTTTAGTGGTAGGCGTGATTCACGGTCAGCGCGTCCGCCTGGTAAGTCGCTACACACGAAAAAATGAAAGTTTCTGCAAATTGTCTTAGTTTTGTTGGATTATTTTGTGTGCTTGGACAATTTTGTGTGATCATGTCACTGTAGAGTCCCTCGGTCATCTCTGGCTGACTTTTCGTCGTATTTTCCTGACGTCGTTGGCGTGAATTTTTGGCTCCATATACTGACCGTGGCCCGATTCTCGCGGGGATCGTCAGCCGTGAAGCTGAATACTTACTAGCTTCCTTTCTCCCTCGGTTCTGCATTCGTCGTGTCAAAGCTTCGGGTCGAGAAGCAAGCACAGCATCCGCATTTATCTGATTTCACCTTGCCCGTCGTGCCCTTTTTTTGGCACTGGTCAGCTATTATTTGCAGTCACTTTCATCCTTGACGACAATTGTTTTTGCACACGTTTTTTCACTGTTTTTCAATTGCAGTACGCGTACCGGTACCGTACCGCCAAAACGGTGGTAAAGTCACGTACTATCGATGTAAACCGAATGGTGGCCTCTTCGCCGTTTGATGGCGACATATGATGTATGTATGTGTGTACACCATTGATCTCCATAATAAAGACTGGATAGGACACTGCGTCAAATGCGCGTCCGCGTGTGCGTTTTGTCAAGAGGGTAAGAAACGAACGTGTCGTTTTGCTGCGCGTACACATTTTGAATGGACATCTCAAAGAAGTGGACGCATTTTTCCCTTCAAATAGTCATCTTTTGAAGAAAAGTGAACATACACGAATAAAATAGGAAAATTCGGAAAGTACTATGGTCAAAGTGTGCGCAGCAGTGAATTGCCCGGAGAGGGACGGAAAAGTGAGCCGTAAGAAAGGAATAACTTTTCACAAGTAAGTTGTTGGTTAGCCCAGATTTAGTACTACATTTAAGGCTTTAGTACTACATAATGCTTATATTGATGACTGAGATTTTCAATTTATGGCATAATTATGACTTTCACCTCTGTTGTTCCAGCAGTGGTAAAAAAATCATTAACATTATAGGCCCAAAAATCATCTTCAAAGAAGGATTTTTTTCCGGGAGAAGGCCTAACCTATCCCCCTTCCCGCATAGCCACCGGCCTACCATTTTCTTAGGCTACGGTTCTTATCACCATTTACCAACTTCGGATGAAGAAAAATGACTGAACAACTTTATTAACTTAATTAATCATTGACAACTGCTGTTAATTGGGTCACGCAAAAGCTGAATCCACCCCTTGAAAAAAAGAATGATTAGGTAACAGTATCCAAATAAGTTTGAGATAGTACTACTACTACATGATTGTACTAATAGCTAGCCTACTAATTTTCCTTTTATGTTTTTCACAGATTGTTTTATGGAATTGACGGGAAGCCAGGATTATCTCAACAATGTTCCAAACTTCAAAGGCTCCAAGGTTCAAGATTACTACCATAAATATAAATTCTCCTCAATTACGTTAGATAATGATGCATTCGTAAGTTTGTTGAGTGCGACCATTCGACATTCGACCAAGCTATGAGAAGATGATTGGCTTTGTTGATCTGGGTGAAATCATTGTGATAATGGTTGTTGGTATTTTGGTAGGTGGGGCCTTGGATATCACTGGTGACTATAGCCTTATAACCATGTGCAAAACTTGTACAAGAAATAAATCTACATTGCTTTTTGCCAATTTGCAATAAATTGTGCAAGCGTTGAATGAATGAAAAAATGTTCCTCCGGCAGTATTTTTTTTTCTATTCCTGAAGTTGCTCAGAAAGGTTAAAATAAACACCAGCAAACCAATGTTTAGCCGTGGCCGATTCAAACGCGTATTCGATGAGCTAATTGAGAATTACCTATTATGCAGATGCAGAGACAGTTATAGGCTAAACAAAATAATAGGGCTATTCAAGAAAAGAAAAAAAAATTGAAAAAAAAAGCGTGTGAGTGCGTAATGATCGTTCCTATAGGCAAGGTTAAAAGCACCGTGAATTATTCATACTTCGGCCTAAATTAAGAGGATATACAAATTATTTCCGGCACCTTAATTACTCGTTCCTACAACTACAAGGTAGGCCACTGAATTCATCCAAAGCCAAGCGAGTGAACTTCAACCATAGAGCAAGATGCTTTAACCAACACACACAACTCTACCCCCATGAAGCGTTGCGCGCCGCCATTGTTCGACCGCGTATTTTGTGCACGAGCAACGCGCGGTGTCCTATCCAGTCTTTATTATGGAGATCAATGGTGTACACCCACCACATACTCAGTAATAGCGTCCGAAAAGGGAAAACAAATTGTTTAGCGCGCCCTTTCCACAAAAAAAAACATGTTTTGCGCGCGGGCCAAAGAGAAGGTGATGACGTCATCGGCAGTGCAATGCTGCATGATCGATTGCACACATGTATCGTGGGAATCCCCGTTTTCGACGGTACACGTTTTCGACGCTTGGCCTTCTAACTCACATCGCACGATGAAAACAACTCCGTATAACGATCTCAGACTTCGTATCTTCCGGTTTGTTTCCTGCTCTTTGTCCGTCACCGAAAATTTGGAAAGTTAAGTCTCTTTCAGTAGGCCAAATTCGTGTGATTCAAAAACTTGCTTTTTTGGGGTCTATTTTCATAGTTACAAAATTGGCAGTTGCTTCGAAGCTCCAGTTTTCTTTATTGTTGGTCCTAAAAAAAATCTGAGTGTACCATAACAAACCCCAACATCCGTAGAAAAAATATACATCACGCAACTTGAGGCAGTCAAGGTAAAAACTATGGAGGCTCCTATAGGGCGTCTCGCTTATATAATTGTTTTTTATTTATTTTTATTATTATTTAAAGACAAAAAGTAACATGGCCCAATAGGCTTTTATAACAAATGAAAAAAAAGGGCAGCAAGAGAAAATACCAAGAAGGAGGAAATGTGTCTCTGGAGTGACATTGGGAAAGGTCATAACTGAAGAAGCAGTAAGAAAGGGGATTGTGGAGTTTTTTTAAACGTTACAAAAGATTAAGACATCAACCAGACCAATACGTTTTAAGCATAAATTTTGTCCCGTTGGAATCTTGAGCCTCGCGCTTTATTTTCGCTCAATGAATTGTTATTCACGATTTCTTACTTTGCATAGAATTCGGATCACGGGGTGTTATTCAGCCAATAGCATCGAGGCATACGTCTCGCGTGCGAGCAGTATTTATACCGCGGGAATGTTTAATTCGGGTCAGTCTTCGTCACGTCGTCGAAAGCTGTGAAGACTGTAAGTTTCATTTAACTTGTTTTCGTGTTTGTGACAGGGGTCGCATACTTGCGCTGTAATTTATTTTCCCAGATTAGCGTGTGACTTGTTGGTTTTGGAGTGAATTTGGTAGCTAATTTGAGTCGGTCTTTCTTGGGTTTATTTTCGTCTTGGTCCATCCCTTCACGGATTGTGTATTTGGGCGTGTGCTTGTTCACGTGTTCATCTACAGGGAGTAACAGTCCTCTACTTGTACTACATGTAACTTTCGTGGTGTTCATTCAGATCAATTTGTATTTTGTATTTTAGCACCGAAATAATGCAGTAACCTGTAACCCCCTGAAGACCCCGTTTCACTACGTAAAGGGCTGTCTACCCCGCACACGATTTGTAAGTCACAATTCATCTTATATGTTGTTAATTGGGTGTGGCACATTGCCGTTTGATTGTTAGAGTTTCGTGTCCTGTCCTATCCTGCCCTGTCCTGTATTTGTTGGGTGTATTTCTCTATTTTCTAGTAAGGTAGTTATAATTTAATATTCATTTCTTAATTACAGTTTCAACTGCTCTCTTGAGCTGAGTTTCAATTAATAAACATCGAAGGAGAAGATATCTCTGCGTCACCGACCCGTCATGTTGGTGTTACGCGCGTACACATCGATCAGTGACACACCCCATGAAAGATCGTCCCCCCCCCACTCGCCCCCATCCCACCCTGGGATTTGAGTTTAGTTCTATGATAACAAAAGAAAATCAAGTTAAAGAAAGAACCCCATTAGCACCCCAATCCGGTTTATTTTTCGGTTGTAAAATGACCTTGTACTGTAGCTGCTGAGCGCTGAGTAGCGCGCGCAGCGTATACACGTATGCAGCCATGCGGCCGCTGTGCATGTACTGATGGCAAGTGGTACCGGTATTAAGTTGCAGTTGCTGTTGCTGCAGCAAAGGACACAGAAGAGATTCGGAACGATTTTGTCCGTTTCCCTGTATCCCAGGCCCGTACAAATCATGTACAAATCAGCGTCTTGTTCCGTTCTGAAATTTACCCATCGGTTTGTCATTATAATTATCTTCCTCTTGATAATCTGTCTAGTTGGTTGGCATTAGAGGATGTCACATTTGTGACATGTGAAACTGGAACCTAGGATAATACATAGGAATGATCTTCGGTAATTTGGTCAATATCGGACAGTACCGGGTGTCTCCTACCGTAGTTAATATGATAATCCATTTTGGAGAGCAGACGGAAATCTTGCCAACCAAAGAGTGCGCATGCGTGGGTTTCCGGTCAATAGTTGTAAATAAAAGAAAGATAGACCGAAGAGCCCAAATACAGCCAAAAAAGGCCGGACAATATCAACAAGAGCGCAAGAATGGAGGCGAGCTTTATTAATTCACGGTACTGCCAAGATGGTGGTCAACAGCTTTGACCCGTGCTTCAACCCCGACACAGCTACAATTTGTTCGAGGAATTTCGAAGACGATTGTTTTATAACAGGTGAGTTCATGAAGTGGTTTTTTAGCTTTTCCGCCGCGAAGCGGAAAAGCTATTGCTTTTGTTCGGATTATGTTTTTTTTCTTCTTATCGGAAAAATCCCATAGACAAAGCACAGGGTTTTTCTGTCGGGCACTTTTGCCTTTGAACACACTTGGATTTTTTTCAAACTTGGCAAATGCATAGAGCCCATGCTGAAGTTGTGCACAGTTGTCTTGAAAACGTCATGACGTCACCACGTGTCACGTGACAGCGCTTTAAAGGGGCAAATTTCAAACTCCAATAAAAGCAAAAGTACAAGTTAGTTTGGTTTCAATTCTGCAGTATATCTAAGTTGGGAAAGGTGTATCCAAAAATTGCCCTAATTTGATCGTGACGTCATCTCATGAATATTAATGAGGTCATGAACTTTTCAGATTTCAATATTCAATTGAGCATATTTGGCTAACGGAGCGAGATTAATTTGATTTTTTCGTTTATATCTATTAGGGATGTAGTTTAGAAACACCCTTCGGGGCCAAAATGCAATGACGCAACTGTGACGTCATCAAAATGCGTGATTTTAAAGCACATATTAGCCAAAGCTCAATGTACTCAAAATTTGGTGGGCATTTAGCTATTGGGCTAGACATTCAAAATCCTGAGTTTGGAACCAATTGACCATTGTTCAGAATTATTATGATTTTTTGAAAAATATAATGAAGTCCCAGAGACTTTGTGCACAAAATATGCACGTGCGTTTGGGGGTAGGAATGAAGGCTACGGGTTCGAATCCCGTTGATGTCAATTTTTTTTTAAGAGAACCAGATGCGGAAAAGCGTTATGTTCTGTTTGCCAACAGACATAAATCTCTAGTTTTGGTCGATTTTATATCCGTAAAATGTTTAAGGGAAAACGCAAACAGTTAAGTTCAACATGGACTTGAGATGGATGTAGCTACTGTAGTGTAGTGTATCAGAAATATTTTAATTCAATCATGGTTTAATATCCTCACCCAAACATCTTTTTTTTTTAAGACAATAGAGTCGTGAATATTAATTAGGGTTTCGAGATGGACTAATGATTTTTTCCAGACTTTTATTATTATGCGGTGAGAGTAAAATTAGGGTATTTTATAAGGGTATTTTTTTAAACTAAAACGTTGCCATTGTATTTACTAAACCTATTGAGTACTGTACTACTACAGTACCACAACAGTTACTGTATAGTACAAGTACTAGTATACCAGTTACTAGTACTACCATGTACTAGACCTACTGCTATACTGTTTTTACTTATATTTATCAATTATCTTGAGTTATTACGTTGAAAAACAGACTAAGGATGGTTCTTAGAACTTTCTCTTTCAGTCTGTCACAGCAGTCAACTTCAATACGGTTTTGTAATATCCACGTGTAATCTGCTCATTTTCCAGACAGGTTCCAGTGAAGCCGTCCTCTGTCATCGTATTTGTTGAACTGATGAGAAACAGTTGGCGCAGACAGGATCTGCGACTTGGTAGTTGATAGCAAATGGGACAAGGGGCTATACTTGTTGGCTTCCCAAGGCATTAATATGCATGGGCAGGCCTATACACAGCAGAGCGGCAACTGCTTTGTTTGTGCAGGATTTTCTAGAAATGGTCACTGGTTTCTTTTCAGGGTCACGGATTAAGCAACGACTTCTAATGCCTTGAAAGAACGCTAGTCTTGTGTTGTTAATATTGCAGCCTAACGGTTTTAGGCAGGGCTGTGGGTCTTTTGTTTATACACATGACTGTGCGCAGATTCTACGCTTTCAAGTTATATAATGGGCCTAGCATCTACGCAGATTTCCGTCTAATTTATTGTTTGTCGTTTCCACTGTGCTGAATCGCTGGGGTCATCCCTGAAAATGACGGTAGATTCTGCTAGGCGCAGGTTGGAACAGAAGTTGGAACAGAAGTCGTGTGCCATTACTGGTTTATAGCTTAGACAGGCATTAGAATCTGGGCTCTATTTCATAAAAGTAAGGAATATTCTTATCAGGAACTTAGGAAGACTAATCATTCCTAATTACGTCCAGGGAAATTCCTAACTATAGGAACATTCCTATACCTTCCTAATTCAGAAAACAATTTAGGAAGAACCCATTCCTATCTTTGAACTAAAATCATTCCTAAGTTAGGAAGATTCTTTCAAATTGTTCCTGAATTATTTATAGGAACAATTATTTAGGACTTTTCCTACGTACTTTTTATGAGATGACTCTGCCTTTGAGAAAGGTCTTGCTAGGATTGAAACGTCAGGCCCACTAAATTTTAAGATTTGCATTTTGGTAATTTTAGTCAGTAAGCAGTTTGCAACATTTTTGTATATCACTTTAAGTCAATCCTATTTGATATCAATATAAAGTCAAACAAACCAAGGAAAAACTGACTGGGAACTTTTAAACGATTTGAACATTTAAAACAATCGGCAAAGAAATATTTGACTGGACCGGGACTTAAACCAGAGACTAAAGGGAGGCCACTTTCTAAGGGCTGGATAGCTCAGATGGAAGAGCACTGGTATGTTAGTCCAGAGGTCTCTGGTTCAAGTCCCGGTCCAGTCAAAGTTTTCTTTGCAATTTTTTTCAAATAATATTAATAGCCCTGGGTTATTTCGCTCCATGAAAATACTGGGGCCTCAGAAACCTCCTCGCTAAATCTCGATCTCGCTAAACGGAAGGTCCGATGAATTTTAAATTTTGCTTGCAGATAGATTTCCATCTGCTGAATCTAATTGCGTAATGAATTTTAATCAAAATGCTAATTTGGTTGATAATTCGCTAATTAATTCTTAATAACGAATATTTCATGCATTATTGTGATATTTTCAAAATTTAAGCGTAAAAAATATTCAAAAATATGAATTTGTGTCAAAATTGGAATAAGGTTTCCCACATGAGAAATCATTCAGTCCTTGTGTTTTTCATTGTTTATATTGCTTAGTCCTTGTGTTTTTCATTGTTTATATTGCTTAGTCCTATGTTGTTCATTGTTTTTATTGCTATGCTTCTCTTTGTTTCCAAACTGTAATTAGTTTCTCTCAGAAATATTCAGAAGCATGAAATCAGTGCAACGTCAATTCCTGGGCACGATTCAGAAATGCAAGCCACTGTCTGACAGCTTCAGATTGTACACAACTATATATGCAATTGTAATGACCTACGCAGACTAATTGACATGTAACAGCAGGTAAGTATGTCCAATATGGACAAATTAGGTATCAAAATGTTCGCAAGACAACAGGGGAAAATGTCCTGAAGCGAAAAATCGAAATTGTTTAACGGTCGCGATGCACTAACTGAAAATATGGAGGGGTCCTCCGAGCCCCCCCCCCCCCACCAGTGTATGCAGATAAGGTTTAACCTATTCTCTTGTAATAAATCAAAATGATAATTTATCCAGTAATAAAACAAATTATGAATCTCATTTATCTCTTGCTTTTTGCTAGATCATATTTTACTTTGATTAAATTTATTGTCATAACTAATATACAGCTTGACAGTGCAGGCAATCACCATCCGTCCCTATTTGGAATTCACAAATTCAGTAAAAACACAAAATCTAATAATGATAACATTGAGCTAAGAGGTAACAGATAATGTAGCATCTTCAAACATACCCCTCATAATGTATTAAGTCCTCAAATCGCTGCATTCGAAGAACACCATTTAATCCTACATATTGAATTAATGACTGGGATTGTCACCCTTTCTCACCTCTGTCTCCCCCAATATACCCCCCCCCCCTCTCCCCATTATCTCCCGTATCTTCCTCCGGCATCTTTTCACTCTATCTGTCTCTCCAGACTCTCTCCTTCTGTCCTCAGCTTCCCTCGCTGTCCCTCTCCTTGTCTCTCTTCCTCCTTCCTTTCATAAATATCTGTCTTTCCCTATACCATTGCTCGACTCTTTGTAACTATTAACCCAAAAACAACACTAGAGGGCGCGAGATACAATGAATATTTTTATCATCCAGCGAGAGCTGGCTGCCTGTCCGGCCATCTTGTGGGGTGCAAGGCGCTGCCACTCGTGGGAGGAGGCATCTCGTCACCTTTCTGGACCAGCTCAAGAGAGATACCGGCCTCACCAGTGCCGAGGAGCTGCGCTCCTGCATGCTTGATCAGGGTGACTGGAGGGCGAGGATTCGTGGCTTGGCTCGTGACGTAGCTACGGCGGTCCCGACATGACGATGATGATGATGATGAGACTGGTGCACAAACAAAAAACCGCACCCTCGAATCTCGCACTCGGCCGGGTAAGGGTGATCCAGACATAACACTGCGGCCATCCTCAGAGCATACCGTCGGGTGCCTTTAAGATGGAGGCATAATTATATGCGTCACGACGTATGACACTTAACCACCGTGGCTAAGCTATATGGGCGCATGCGCGAAGCCAGGTTTTGCTGAGGCCTCCCCCATTCATTCATTCATGCATTCATTCATTAATTCATTTCTCAGGTAGTTACAGGCATAAGCACGAAACAACCCTAACCCTTATCCTAATCCTAACCCTAACAACCCTAATCCTGAACCTATCCCTAATCCTAATCCTAACTCTATCAGTAACGCTAACCCAACCCGAACTCTAACTCTAACTAAGAGGTACTGTCCAAAGCTATCGAACAGAGCCACCCCTCTCCCTCACAAAATCTGACATAACACAGTTGTGGTCGAAAGTACATACACGCTTGAAAGACATTTGGACATAATTTAGAAGGTTTTCAAATTTAAACTTAAAGGTGCTGTCACGTGGCCACCTTTGAGCAACTCAATTTACACTAATTTCAGGCACAAGGGTAGATTTTGTACTTTGTGTGTGTCATGTTTAGCTGAAGGATCTTTTGTGGTTCTCTAGATTTTGACACTTCCTGTTTCGACCGGAACGGAGAGGTCAGATGACATCACAAATGTCATCAAACTGTAGTGCCTGGAAAGACCTCCCACATGCCACAAACTGCTAGACAAGGGAGCCAGTTGGTGATTTATTATGTTTTTTTTTTTAATATTAACTTTAAAGTGTTGTCACGTGACCATCGTTTGAGCTACTCAAATCAAACCAATTTGAGACACGATGGGACATCACGTGCATTCTGTCTGCGAAGTTTGGATGAAGGATTTATCTGGTTCTCTCGATTTCGCGCGTTGAGGAAACACAACACGAAGAAGAAGCCGCTGTCGCGGCGGAAAATCCAAAGAAACTGGAAAAAATCAGAACAAAAAGATCAAACTTACGGTAAAAAAATGTTGTAAAATCTGCTTAGGCTAAGGTCCTCTAATGTTGAGGGAAACTAACTTTGAATCGTGTGGTTATTTTGGTATCGTAATTCCACACGTGGCGTAAGAAAAAGTTGGACAGCCAAAATCTACATAACACAGTTCTTGGGAAACTTCTATCTATTTACATTGCAGCTGTGTTTGGAGACAAGGTCGATCGTATCTGGTTTTTATCATCAATTCCCCTTGCATTAAATTAAGTTGCCGATGCCTCTGGCGTTTTCATAAACAGACAATCTTTGCAATTGACTATTCCAACACGGCCCCATCCCAACCACACACCCACCCCACACACAAATGTATGCTCCCCACACACACCCACCCCACCCCCTCACAGACAGTGAAATACACCCCCCCCCCCACACACACACACACACACCCCCACACACCCACCCATACATTCTTTTATTCTCGTGAACTATAAGCCCACAACCGAACGAGAAACAATGTTTTAAAAAAACGCTCCCGTTTCAATCACATTCACTACAAATTTGGACCGTATGTCCCTTATATAATTATAACACTTCAATTTGCGACACATTCTTACCCATCACAAATTTCCCGTTTTTTAGTTATCTCCAAATACCAGGTTCGTGAAAAACTTGTGGAGACCTATATACACCTTGGCTTTACAATTTCCCTGTGGAGACCTATTCAGCCAATTGTGTTATTTAGTCCTGCACGGGTTCAACTGAAAAAACACCAAAGTTTAGAATTAAACAGTGATCAGCTCCGTCGCTTGTCGGGAAAATGGAAGCTATTATGCACCGTGCGGAAAACGTAAATAATTTTAGTCATACATGTACTCTTCGGACATACTTTACATGTTTAATGCGCTCGAACAGGCTGGATTACCGGAGTAGTATTGAATACATTATCATGTATAGGTAGGATACGAAACAAATCCAAGATTAATCCCCTGAAAGAAATTGAGAGGGTAGGGTCGCGGTGATATTCCATGAAAGAAACAAAAATCAATGTTCACAATGACAATTCAACAAGTTTCGTCCCATTCCCTCCGAGATCCGTATCCGAGACCGTATCCGAGACCGAGAGCTGTGGGTCGCCGACTGTGGGTTGCATTGTTAACTGTTATCTGTTGTTTTGAATTGTCGGTGTATTTTGCATCATTCATGATTCATTGTTTCTGATATCCCGGAAATAATTATGCAGTAAATCGGTAAATCTATCCAGCTAATCTGCCCGGATCTCCAGCACTGGCTCCCAGCCCCTGGGAATAGGACACTAAAATTTGGTCTGTATACATTATCCGCTATCTAATTTATCCGTGAAGGGCATGATCCTTTCCGCAAATACACCCAAGGTCTCCGTCGTGCTTTGTAGAAATCTGCGCCGAAGAGCCATTGGATTTAGTACAAGTTTGGTTCTTTCGTTTGTCAGGAGTTTGTAGCTTGGTGCGTCGACAGAATGATAATATAATTATATAGTCGCGCGCATGCACGCCGATCCACTCATGCAGTGCGACTATCGGACTGGTATGTATTCGTCATGGCTGTCGGAGCCATATATGCGTCACGACGTATGACACTTAATCACCGTGGCTAAGCTATAAGTGCGCATGCGCGAGGCCAGGTTTTGCTGAGGCCTCCCCCATTCATTCATTCATTCATTCATTCATTCATTCATTCATTTCTCAGGTAGTTACAGGCACAAGCACGAAACAACCGTAACCCTTATCCTAATCCTAATCATAACAACCCTAATCCTGAACCTAACCCTAATCCTAATCCTAACAACCCTAATCCTGAACCTAACCCTAATCCTAATCCTAACTCTATCAGTAACGCTAACCCAACCCGAACCCTAACTCTAACCGTAACCATAACCCTAACCGTAACGCCCTAAGCCTAACCTACGCTGGTTTACCAAACACGTGCTTGTATAGTCCCCACACAATTTACGGGGTACCAGCATGGCTCAACGACGGTGGTTAAGCGGCATATGTCGGTCCTGTTATATATCTCGCTGTCGGATTTAATCCTCCGTCCAGGCACGTTCACAGACACTGCGTTTACACTTGATCTCTCGATCGCCATGGAGGATCAGATCCTGCGGTCGCGATCAGCGAGCGGGATCAGATCCCTGCCGCGTTTACATTTATAGTCTGTCCTATGCGCACTACTGGCGATTCACTCAATCCACGATTACAGCCAACTCTTAAATAGCTGCCGTGTAGCCTGTCGCCTGTCACTGGCGAGCGTCGGCTAGTTTATTATCTTACAATAATGTATTTTTTTCTCTCCGTTGAACTATTGTGACTTGCCCAGGGTGAAAAACCAGAGGTAAAACTCAACGAGCAAAAAAACTCTGGAAAACCTTGTGGCGAGTAACGTTAATCTAAATCTTTATAACTATACCTCATGACCTCACTCTTTATATCTATGTATCGTGACTTTTCCTTTTCCAATCATTTTGGCCAGGGGTATCCCAGCCTTCTTGCGAGATCAAGTGTAAACGCAGCGTTACTAACACGCGCGCAGCAAGCTTGAGTCTGTGCAGCGACCTCGATATAGGCCTAGCCTACCGTGTGAGATAAGAATTATTGCTTTATATATACTACAAAAATATGAACACGTGCTCTTGACGTGTCTGTTTACCATGAAGAAGCTCTGTCGCACTCCAAGTGCCAATATACCATTGCATTGTGCATGATGTGATAGGGCCTATGGGCAATGGCAAGATTTTAGTTGAATAATACCCTCACTATAAAAGTCTTAGCCCAAATTAAACCACCAATTGTAATGAAGACAACATCCATGGTCTGGCACAACCACTTGCCGAAAGAAATGGGACTTTCCCAAAATTCTGTGCCGCGTATCATATGTGTGACGCGTATATAGGAATAGTGAAGTGCATGTTCTGTATACACAGTGCCTGCTGTCACTGCTGACCGTCGTCCGGTTAACAATAGGCTACGCGTCACCAAATCATGATTTGGGGGGAATACAGCAACTCCCATGTTTTTGGCAAGTGGTTGTGCCAGACAATGTCGTTTCTCTACATTATAATAGTTGGTCTTTTGTGGATTTAGGGGCTTTCCCCAACCCTTTCACGATGAGGGTATTAAACCAAAATTTTTCACGGGCTGTTAGCCCATACATTATTTTCAGGCTCAGATCTGCTTGATCCAGGGTAACACACTGAAGGTGACTGTACGATAGTGCAGGCCTTGGGCTAAGGGTACATGTAGGATCGCCAGATTGTTTTTGTTTCATATTGTGATTTCCGGCAAGTTTGAATTCACAAACACCCCGCACGTGACATGACACTGCAGAGCAGGCAACTGCTCCGGAATGTTGACTTCGTCCGGTTCTTTTACGAACCCGAAACTCCATGAAAGTTCGGCGGGGTGAGAGTTTTAGAAAAGCCCTGGAGAGTTAACAAACGCACTAAGATAATGGTCATGTTGCTGGTTTATGACAATGGCGGATTTATTGGTGACGTTATCTAATCTCGGGTATAAAGATAATAAGATCACGTAACTGGATGAGCGTCACTCAGGAACACGGTCACTGGCCTTGCGAGGTTATGACATTGAAAAATCGAGGTTCCACAAATTACATCCCCGAGTGTTGATAGTCGTCTAGGGGTGCTGCTTTGAGGAAATCTACCTTTAAAATCTCTTCGTGTCGGGAGTGAAACTCCAAGCCTTGTGCTGAGGGTTCCCTGCACACATTTCAGCAGCTTAGAAGAACTATGCGAGATGGAAGACGAGGTCACGAAGCACCCCAACCCCCTTCCTGTACACAATGAAAGGGTTTGACCACGGACTAGGAATTCGAAAGGTTGCTTTGAGGTGGAGAATGAACTATGCGTTGTAATCTGCTCAAACGAGGTCGGCCGGCCATCGGATATTAGAATGAATACAACAAAGTCCATATACAATGCTGAAACCTTCATTCATCGGGCGTTATATATCGAGCGCGTTTATTTGTTTACATGGCGTGCATGTAAAATGTAGAAAAATAACGGGCAATTTACCTTTCAAACTATTCACGTGGCCCATAGACTTTCCATGTGATGACCAGCGTGGAGCCAGACAGCCAGCATTTGATTAAGACAAAATTCCGGTCCGATTCACATCGCATACTATAATGATATCAGACCAAAATGCAGTCAAAAATCAGCGAAGACTTGCTGAAACTTTGAGGACACACAAACTCAAGAAGTTTCCGTTATCTTCCGATCAGCATGCCCCCAAGAGTAAGTTAAATGAAAAGGGAAATCATATAATATGGGAATAATTTAGAAATACGTTTAGATGATAAACTGGAAAAGTGATAATTACATATATGAAACCGTAGTCACGATGCATTGGCACTCTTTGAATTCTTTATTTAAAGAGGCACCCCTTTGCACCCCTTTGTTTTAATAGTGAACTTCAACCCCTGAGGTACACATCTTAAGACACCCCACTACACCAAAGGATGGGACGTATTGAGTTCGTATATACATGAGCAATGATGAATCAGTACCGGTACCGGTAAACATTTTGCATTCTTGTATACATTGTTGGTTGAGTAAGAGTTTTAGTGAACGAATTAATAGTTGATGATTAGTGTGTTTTTACTGTTTTAACAAGGCTGCATTGTATTAGTTACTGACCAATATGTGTGCAAGTACAATGTTTGACAAACTGAATGAAAGGTTGTACTAATTTACGTTAGCATGTATCTGAGTATAAATGTTTAGGACATAGCTACTGAAATATCATGTACCCGGTAGCATTTGATATTTTGTTCTGCTTATGTTTTTAGCGATGCTTTGGATTTTGAAAAGGGTTTACATTAAGTTTTACAGCAGAAATTCCAAAATATGTTTGTCATTAATTAATCATTTAAGTTTTGGGAAACAACGAAAAAAAAACCCAAGCAGACATTTCCATGTACTTTCAGACTAGGGATGATTCTTTATTTTGAACTCAGCCCAGTTAATAATCTGCTAATGACGAAGTACTTCTGTATTTCTCTTTCTGTATTTCTGGGTTTTTTTCCTCTGCATATCAAATAGGCCTAATTGAATAAAGTAATTTGAGCAACTCAAGCCAGACTTGCATTATACAATATGCGATGCTAATTATCAGACCGGACTGTGCTAAGCTGGCTCCAGCCTAACCTCGAGGTCGCCATAGAAAGGCATATCGCTCGGTTCTACTATGGAAATAGTGCTAGCCAATGCCTTTGAGTGAAAGGCAAATCGCTCTACGGTTCTACTATGGAAATAGTGCTACACAATGCCAACTTGTTAACGTTGACCGGTTCGTTCGAAGTGACATTGGAAGCATCATTGATAATAGTTGATGTACATAAATATATCCCACAACGAATAGATATTCTAATGGTTTCAAAATCAAATGGTTTCGTCCCGTTCAAAATAATTACAAAAGTTTGCCCCTCGCAATTACCAACACCCCACGAATTATGATACCTCCCGGCTCCGTGGTCACATGGGGGTAAAGCGGACTTCGGATTGGTCGAGACAGGACAGGAGATACCGGAGTATAGAGGGGCATCCCAACTATTTCAACCGCTAATCAGTCTCTCTCAACTTCCATCTCACTCACACTATACCCTGGCAGCCGATTAAAACAAGAGTTATAGGCGATAGCTGGTAGTGGATTCAGTCGATTTGCAGCCATCGAATCGTCGACACCATGGCGGTGAACTGGGGAGGAGTGATTGCCATCGCCGTGTTCTACCTCTTGATCCTGGCCGTGGGGCTCTGGGCGGGCCGCAAGGGCAAGGGCAAGAAGGACGCTGAGAATGTCATGCTGGCCGGGAGAAACATCGGCTTGGTGGTTGGCATCTTCACCATGACAGGTAACCACCCCCTCTCCACATGTGTCGCAAAGAGGCTCTTTTGTATATCTTCCACAGAGTGTTGGTCGTTATTTCGAAAGCGCGTCTTGTGCTCTAGGGTCTATTTCATAAAAGTTATAGGAATTTACCAATCTTGGACTCGTTTTTCCTTGGTGTGTTGGACTTAGGAAGAGTAATCACTCAAGAAAAATCCTAACAATAGGAACATTCCTATAACTTCCTGTTTCATATAACAATCTAGTAAGAATCCATTCCTATATTTGGACTTAAATCGTTCCTAACTGGGGAGATTTTTCCATCCTAACTGAGGAGATTTTTCCATCCTAACTTAGGAAGATTTTTCCATCCTAACTTAGAAAAAAATTTCTATCCTAACTTAGGAAGATTTTTCCATCCTAACTTAGGAAGATTTTTCCATCCTAACTTAGGAAGATTTTTCCATCCTAACTTAGGAAGATTTTTCCATCCTAACTAAGGAAGATTTTTCCATCCTAACTTAGGAAGTTTCTTCCATCTTAACTTAGGAAGATTTTTCCATCCTAACTTAAGAAGACTTTTTCCATCCAAACTTAGGAATATTTTTTCCATCCTAACTTAGGAAGATTTTTCCATCCTAACTTAGGAAGATTTTTCCATCCTAACTTAGGAAGATTTTTCCATCCTAATTTAGGAAGATTTTTCCATCCTAAAATAGGAAGATTTTCCCATCCTAATTAACTTAGGAAGATTTTTCCATCCTAACTTAGGAAGATTTTTCCATCCTAATTAACTTAGGAAGATTTTTCCATCCTAACTTAGGAAGATTTTTCCATCCTAAATTAGGAAGATTTTTCCATCCTAACTAAGGAAGATTTTTCCATCCTAACTAAAGAAGATTTTTCCATCCTAACTTAGGAAGTTTCTTCCATCTTAACTTAGGAAGATTTTTCCATCCTAACTTAAGAAGACTTTTTCCATCCAAACTTAGGAATATTTTTTCCATCCTAACTTAAGAAGACTTTTTCCATCCAAACTTAGGAATATTTTTTCCATCCTAACTTAGGAAGATTTTTCCATCCTAACTTAGGAAGATTTTTCCATCCTAATTTAGGAAGATTTTTCCATCCTAAAATAGGAAGATTTTCCCATCCTAATTAACTTAGGAAGATTTTTCCATCCTAACTTAGGAAGATTTTTCCATCCTAATTAACTTAGGAAGATTTTTCCATCCTAACTTAGGAAGATTTTTCCATCCTAAATTAGGAAGATTTTTCCATCCTAACTAAGGAAGATTTTTCCATCCTAACTAAAGAAGATTTTTCCATCCTAACTTAGGAAGTTTCTTCCATCTTAACTTAGGAAGATTTTTCCATCCTAACTTAAGAAGACTTTTTCCATCCAAACTTAGGAATATTTTTTCCATCCTAACTTAGGAAGATTTTTCCATCCTAACTTAGGAAGATTTTTCCATCCTAACTTAGGAAGATTTTTCCATCCTAACTTAGGAAGATTTTTCCATCCTAACTTAGGAAGATTTTTCCATCCTAAATTAGGAAGATTTTTCCATCCTAACTAAGGAAGATTTTTCCATCCTAACTTAGGAAGTTTCTTCCATCTTAACTTAGGAAGATTTTTCCATCCTAACTTAAGAAGACTTTTTCCATCCAAACTTAGGAATATTTTTTCCATCCTAACTTAGGAAGATTTTTCCATCCTAACTTAGGAAGATTTTTCCATCCTAACTTAGGAAGATTTTTCCATCCTAATTTAGGAAGATTTTTCCATCCTAAAATAGGAAGATTTTCCCATCCTAATTAACTTAGGAAGATTTTTCCATCCTAACTTAGGAAGATTTTTCCATCCTAATTAACTTAGGAAGATTTTTCCATCCTAACTTAGGAAGATTTTTCCATCCTAAATTAGGAAGATTTTTCCATCCTAACTAAGGAAGATTTTTCCATCCTAACTAAAGAAGATTTTTCCATCCTAACTTAGGAAGTTTCTTCCATCTTAACTTAGGAAGATTTTTCCATCCTAACTTAAGAAGACTTTTTCCATCCAAACTTAGGAATATTTTTTCCATCCTAACTTAAGAAGACTTTTTCCATCCAAACTTAGGAATATTTTTTCCATCCTAACTTAGGAAGATTTTTCCATCCTAACTTAGGAAGATTTTTCCATCCTAATTAACTTAGGAAGATTTTTCCATCCTAACTTAGGAAGATTTTCCCATCCTAATTAAGGAAGATTTTCCCATCCTAAATTAGGAAGATTTTCCATCCTAATTAAATGAGGAAGATTTTTCCATCTTAACTTAGGAAGATTTTTCCATCCTAACTTAGGAAGATTTTTTCCATCTTAACTTACGAAGTTTCTTCCGTATTAACTTAGGAAGATTCTTATTGCAAATTTTTCTGATTAATTTTAGGTACATTTATTTACGAATAATCCTGAAAACGTTTTGTTTTGAAATAGAGTCTTGGCTTCCAACATGTAGGATACGGCTTATGATACCTCCTTAGAGTCGAGGTGATGTAGGCTATTTCTCTTCTCAGAGTAATCAGCCTTTTGATAGCTTCTATTCCGCGGATCCTTCTTCACAGACAGGATATCAGTGATTATTTCGAAAGCAAAAAGCAGAAACGCAATGTCATTAAGGCATCCAGATTTACGGATTTCTTTTGATTCTACCGAACTCAAAATGCTCTCTGAGCATGACACTCGGTTAACAGTGTACTAGGCCCAAACACTGATCCTATATCACAAGAAGCTTGATTTCTCTCTGTTAGTCAGTGCATGGTTAGTGGTTAAGTCAAACTATCGTCGGTGGCCGACGTGGTTACCTACGGTGGTTTTGAAGTGATATGATAGGAATAAAATAAAGCAAAAAAAATTTTGTGAGGGAAGAACAAAATTTGTTGTTCCCTCAACAAAATTGGTTGTTCCCTCAACAAAATTTTCGTTGCTGCCTCAAAAACAAATTTGCTTCCCCCCCCCCTATCATGTTCCTTTAAAACCACCGCAGTTACCTGTCCCGGAGGGAAAAAACGCAAGCAAACAGCACACACTCCTTCTCAAAAGAGATATATTACATGGTGTCACAGCAAAACACTCCTCTTATCTTATCTGGCATTATTTTGTTTAGTTTGGTTAGAGTGACACTAGTCGATTTAGTGCAGACATTTCCACAGCACCAAGGCAAACTTTAAGTATAGCCGATCAAATTGGTAGCCATGCCAACACGCACTGGCCCTGCCGTGCATGTAACATGAGCCACTGCCCACGTACGGTACATCCTAAGCCTATGCTTTATACCGAGATACATATTTAATCTTTTTAATTACAAGGCAATTATCATTGCCGGTCGGTCTTTCCTTTACCAGATGGCAAGTCATTCATTAGCGAAAAATGTTCTGACTATCCTACTTCTACGTAATCATGTCCATGGTCGTTTGGAGCGTATTTTGGCTCTGTTGTCCTATCCTAGAGACTGTTACCCTATGTATTACCGGTAGTATAATGCGGTAGCCTTGTCTATAATCAGTTACATAACATGCCTGAAGTTCCAAACGCTAATCTTACGCTACAAAAAAGTACAATTTATTTTACTACCGAAACCATGATATAGATTGGGATAATAATGGGGTGAACACAGTGCCGGTCAGAAGCATTGTTTTTCACAAGGAGTGGTTGACGGAGATTACCCGTGGTGGTCTGCCCCGTCCGCCCGCCGACCAGCGCAGCTATAACACTGGTTCCAAACATAAACACGCGCAGTGCGCATGCCCAGTGTCCCTGCCAAAACCAGGGTCCGTGGTTACGAACACTGTTCACGTTTCACACACACGATCACGGCGATTTTGACAAGGGTGCGAAATTTTGTAGGAGGTCTGGACCTCGGAGATCAAAAACCAAGGTCCCTGGCGATTTGTTTCGCAAGGGTCACTTGCACACACCACAGATTTGCGATTTCATGACATGGTTGCGATTTCATCGCCAGGGACCCCGGCGATTTCGTCTAGTGTGCAACGGGCTTTACTGAAGTGAGCGGATGTAACGACATTGACCTCACCAGTGTTGATACACACGATCAACCATTGTTGAATGAGAAGAGATTGTTCTACTTTCCTTTATTTCAGCGACATGGGTGGGAGGAGGTTATATCAACGGAACAGCCGAACATGTTTTCAAACCAGGTGAAGGGTTGCTATGGACGCAAGCTCCCGTGGGATACGCTCTCAGCCTCATGTTAGGTAAACAAATCTCCCCGTTCTTCGAAGATGGCTATTTTAAAACTCTTTATTCGTTCATTTACTAATACTATGCATTGGTGACTTAGCTTATTTGATATCTACTTTGCAAGAGAAATCAGTCTTTGACCCGAGTTTCAGAAGGACGCTGAAATTCTTCCAGTGTAAAACCATTTTTTTTTTGCCTTCTTCGGCCAATTACGTCTTGCACTTGAAGTCAGGGACTCACAGAAGAAGGGGTTATTCTGGCATTATGAACAACACAGTATCAGATTCATATCGATCATTGATTTCGGACCGACCAGCCATTGGGGAAGCTAATTCCTCATTTTTAAATATTTGGCCGACACCGTCCAAAAAGAAATGTGGGGCAATATTTCACCGACGTGATGACACGTTTATCGAAACGTCATATGGTAGCATCATTGTCTAGAAGAATGCCAAACATCGCATTGTTTTTGTCAATATCAATCATGATGTTCCATAATGTCTGAAAACAAACACTATTTTTGCCATTTTTTTAACGTACACCTGTCATACTGCAAAGTAATGCGACAACGAAATGCCGAAATTCACAGGTGGCCTGCTGTTTGCAAAAAAGATGCGTTCACAGGGGTACGTGACTATGCTAGACCCATTCCAACTGAAGTACGGAGATCGCATGGGGGCGCTTCTCTTCATCCCAGCTCTGACGGGAGATGTTTTCTGGACCGCCGCTGTTTTAAACGCACTCGGTAAATAAATTCTTCTTCTGCTTCTTCTTCTTCTTCTTCTTCTTCTTCTTCTTCTTCTTCTTCTTCTTCTTCTTCTTCTTCCTCTTCTTCTTCTTCTTCTTCGTCTTCTTCGTCTTTTTTTTTCTTCTTCGTCCTTTTCGTCTTCTTCTTCTTCTTCCTCTTCTTCTCCTTCTTCTTCTTCTTCTTCTTCTTCTTCTTCTTCGTATTCTTCTTCTTCGTATTCTTTTTCTTCGTCTTTTTCGAATTCTTCTTCGTCGTCTTTTTCGTATTCTTCTTCGTCGTCTTTTTCGTATTCTTCTTCGTCGTTTTTTTTCGTATTCTTCTTCGTCTACTTCGTATTCTACTTCGCCGTCTTCTTCTCCTTCTCTCCTCCCTCACCCCTCCCCTCCACCCCCTCCTCCCCTCCTCCTCCCCCTCCTCCTCCTCCTCCTCCTCCCCATAATCATAATCCTCATAATCGTCTTTCCGCCATCTCTTATGCTAGGGGCTACCATCAGTGTGGTGCTGGAGTTGGACATTATTTTTTCCGTCATCATCTCGGCCTGCATTGCCGTCTTCTACACGTTCTTGGGCGGCCTGTACTCAGTAGCCTACACTGACATAGTTCAACTCATCTGCATATTTATTGGTCTGGTAAGTGTCGGGACAAACCCTAACAAACATTGTGCTAGAATGTGGCATCGTCGTCGTATTTTTGTGGAAGTCATTTCTCCATCAGCATTGAACATAATAACTGGGATCGAGGTTGAGGTACAAGGTGACGCCGGCCGTGAATACGAATCCAGAACGCGATGGTAACATAGTATTCATATTCATGTTTGTGCCTTTTAACGGTTTTTCTTCTTTTTACATTTCTGCTACCAGTGGATCTGCGTCCCGTTCGCCATGACAAACGAAGCAGTTGAACCAATATCCACCACTGCCTCTACGTGGCTGGGCACGTGGGAACAACACTTAACGCTCACGTGGATTGACTCCGCTCTACTGCTGGTAATGTCTTGCCTAAAGAGAGCGCATAGGCTATGGCATCATATCCTGCTCTGTCATAGGCCGTTTACGAAATGAAGGCTCAGGCTCGGGCTCAGGCTTCGTCTCCGTCTGACCAAACCTCAGCATCCAGGTTAGGGTTTGTTTCCGAATTTGAAGGTTTGTTGGCTTGCTAGGTACAGAGTATTAGCCAAGAAACTGGGGCCAAACGCTTGTTTCTAGATGCATGTGACATTATAACGAGTAAGATACATAATGACCGAAGCCTAAGCCCGAGCCTAAGCCTTTATTTCGTAAACGGCCATAGTTGAGTTTGCATTGTTAAGCAATATTGATATTGAATCACTCTTTTTCGCTTGTGTACAAAGCACCTTACGAACGATCATGCTAACTAACACTTCGAATTGACGTCAAAATTACTCCATCTTGGGAGACAAGCAATACTGGATCATGGATGCATGGGAATGCATGGCATGGTCAAAGGGATCCCCTGACTCTGACAAACCGAACAAGGAGGACGCCCTCCATATTGACGCCACGGGCACTCAGTATCTCTTTCAGGGGTCTGTCTCTTCCAGGGCCTCAGAGAGTGGGGTGACCTATCTTTGGATATTTGGACAAACCAGTCGCTTTATTGCCATTGCAGGTAATTCAGAAGCCCATAAAGTTGTGGAGGTCTGACATAATACTGATAGCATAATCATTTTGGGACTGTGTACAGACCAGCACCATATCAGCAAGCTTGCACGACATGTTTACCCTTCTCCCGCCCTTTCTTCAAAAGTGGCCAAAACATCTTTCAGATAATAGCCCTTAATCGTGTAATGTGTGTACTTTAGGAAGTGTCCATACCGGGATATGTGGCCAAGGAAAGGTGCCCAAACCTCCAACCCAGAGCAAAATTTGAGACTTCGATTCTTTAAGGCCCAGAAGTGGTATTCTGCCACTCCCTTACGATCATCGTCGGTCTCGTTGTCCAACTGGCCTCCCTCCGCTCCACCTCGCTTACTGGCTCGCGAGTGGGGCACATTTTTACGACATAAATTCCGTAGGGCACCGTGGTTTTAAAGGGTCTATAGATTCATAGAGCCGCCTAAGCGTGAAATTCTGCTCAGTGCGAAAAGTCTTCTCCCGTGTAAAGAGAATTAAAAAGCTGACTATGATTTTGACTTGTACTCCACCATTCTGTACTTACCATCAAACAAACGTGAAGTTCGGGTTGGTAAAGTGGTCCTATGAATGGAGACATTTTATGCTTAAAAGCCCCTTTTCGTACTTAAGCTAATTTTTGTACTTGGCCTAATTTCATACAGCTGCTTAAACGTAACAATCGTGTTCAACCAGAAATGATTGCCAACCATATTTCACTTGATGCTTGTGGAACCTGACTAATTGTACTTGTAATATTGGCTGTTCGGCGTGAAACACAAGCGGAACTTTGGCGGGCAACCTGTTTCTATCGAGGAAGGTTTTTCATGCTTAAAACTAAATTTGGGCTCTATGGAAATTGGCCCCTGGTCGTGACTGTGTGACGCTGTCGTATTGTCCGCAGACGTTCGGCGGCATCCCTTGGCAGGCGTACTTCCAGCGAGTGCTGTCCTCCAAGTCCCCGGGGAGGGCCCGGATTCTGTCCTTCGCTGCGGGCATCGGCTGCTTCGTCCTCTCCATTCCCTGCGTCCTCATCGGTGCCGTGGCCGCCAGCACTGGTAAGACTCACATGTACGCCGCTGGCTGTGCCACAGTCACGTCCCAGTGGCGTATTTTTTTGGGGGGACTGCGGCCATGGGGTTTTTCGCTGTGGCAGTGCAAATTCGCGCTTGAAAAGAGACTAGCCCTGCGTTACTATTGATCAGCCAGTGCAACTGGACGTTATCAACAGCAGCTAGAGATTTGCAATTAACAAGACATTTATAGCCGTGTTCCCGCTGGACTTAATTTTGTCAAACTACCGAGGCTGAGCGGAAGATTGACAAAATTAAGTCCAATGGGGACGCTCGGTAAACGGACGTCCCTGTCAAGTTCAACTACCGTGATGTAAAACTAACAGGGCGAGAGGAGTCGCGGAAGATTTCAGCCGTGTTACCGCTGGACTTTTTCTACCGCAGCCAAGCGGTAACTTACCGTGACATTCCTGAATGGTAGTCTACCGCGCGTTCCCACGTGGACTTTTTTTACGCTGACGGAAATTTTATTCGCCTTGCAGCAAGGAGAATGTCCGATTATTGAGGGTGCTGTGTACAGTAACCTTTGCCCTGATGGGAGGGATATGACGTACTTTTCGCGCTAAAATCTTAAAGTTGTATAGCCAGCTACCGACATGTACATGTACTGACTACAGTAGCACGTACTACTGCTGCTGGATACAACACGCCACATTGTATTTTGATTGATTGAAATAAAGCACCTTTTCTATTGATGACTCCTTTGAAATGTGAAATTTAATATAATATACAACATTAAATTTGAAAAAAATAAATAAGGACACAAATGTTTAATTAGGTCATTTGAATGAGGTCAAAGGTCTAGGTTGCAGGTTCGATCCCATGGGATGCAACAGTACATTTTTCCTCTTCAAATTACCAAGTACAAACCCAACCAATAGGTATCTGAAATTTGAACGAAAAATCATCTGGTGCGTATGGCGTGTCGTGGGTGTCCCAGGGTCTGTTACCTCAAGGTTGCAGGTTCGATCCCCAGGGTTGCAACAGTTAAATTTTTCTTCTTCAAATTACCAAGTACAAACCCAACCTATAAGTATCTGAAATTTCGACCAAAAGTCAACTGGTGTGCATGGCGTGTCGTGGGTGTCCCAGGGTCTGAAACTTCAAGGTTGCAAGTTCGATCCCCAGTTATGTAACGTAACATTTTTCTTCTTCAAATTACCAAGTACACACCCAACCTATAAGTATCTGAAATTTCGACAAAAAGTCAACTGGCGTACATGGCGTGTCGTGGGTGTCCCAGGGTCTGAAACATCAAGGTTGCAAGTTCGATCCCCAGTTATGTAACGTAACGTTTTTCTTCTTCAAATTACCAAGTACAAACCCAACCTATAAGTATCTGAAATTTCTACCAAAAGTCAACTGGTGCGCATGGCGTGTCGTGGGTGTCCCAGGGTCTGTCACTTCAAGGTTGCAGGTTCGATCCCTAGTTATGTAACGTAACGTTTTTCTTCAAATTACCAAGTACAAACCCAACCTATAAGTATCTGAAATTTCGACCAAAAGTCAACTGGGGCGCATGGCGTGTCGTGGGTGTCCCAGGGTCTGTAACCTCAAGGTTGCAGGTTCGATCCCCGGGGATGTAACGTGAAATTTTTCTTCTTCAAATTACAAAGTACAAACCCAACCTATAAGTATCTGAAATTTCGACCCAAAGTCAACTGGTGCGCATGGCGTGTCGTGGGTGTCACAGGGTCTGTTACCTCAAGGTTGCAGGTTCGATCCCCAGGGATGTAACGTAAAATTTTTCTTCTTCATATTACAAAGTACAAACCCAACCTATAAGTATCTGAATTTTCGACCAAAAGTCAACTGGTGCGTATGGCGTGTCATGGATGTCCCAGGGTCTGTAACCTCAAGGTTGCAGGTTCGATCCCCAGGGAAGTCGAGTCTTGAATTTAATGTTTTTAAATTCTATTAAGGTTACCGAAGGTTTAAATAGATTGTTTTATTAGGGGTGGGTGGGCGGGACTCATGAGGCTAGAGGTTCAGTGGCTCGACTGGGAACCTCAAGGCCGAGGGTTCGATCCCGGGTGGATGCAGGCCTCCCCAGAAACCCAGGCCTCCCCAGATCAACCGGCCTCCCCAGATCAACCAGCCTCCTCAGAAACCCTGGCCTCGCCAGATCACCAACCCGCGGCGGTTCGGAGACCTGTGGCGCCCCCTCTACCCCACTAGATAAAATAAAATAAAATGGAATTTTACCCTTTTTAAGACAGGTTAGATGTCGAAAAAAAAGTTAAAAGGCATTCTTTATTTCATTTGAAACTCGAACAAGGACCCTGACATCGCCAGGACTCGAACTCGGGTCACCAAGTTAGAAGTTCGAGAGTGTATCCGCTACACCAACACGTCCTTCTTACTTAAAAAATTTGGAACTAATATATGAAGCATCGTATTGAAAGTTAAAGGAAAATGTATAAGTACAAACAGTATATAAGTACAAGAACTGCTATCTACAGTAGGTCAACAGTTCCAACTACATGTACAAGTGGGAATGAAGTTTCAAATACAAAATTTACCATCGTAATTTCTAAAGTGAAATTGAAATGTTTACTAAAGTCTCCATTTTGTGGGTACCTTAAATTTTGTTTTACGAATTTAGCCAAACACGAGCAGAATGTGTTTTAAAATGTTAAACAATGAATATCCTCTCAGTGGGATGGAACTACAGGAAACTTGGCCAATCGTTTTGATTTGAATCTCCGAAATACTAAAAGTCACATTGTAAATGAAAACATAAAATGAGTTATTAATGTACTTGAAACAAACGAATGACACAGGAAACATGTTAATTTACTGTATTATACAGAGGAATATTCTTATTTCAATCTCACCATCCACTGACCATCTATGAAATGTCATTAAAACCAGAATAGAGCATAGTTAAATCATTCAAACACAGCATGAATTACTGCACCAATACCTTGTCTTCACATCTGTGAATGACTTTAAAGATTTTATCGACCTCTTAACCCTAAACCCTTGTTGAAGAACGCAAATGAAACCTCTTGAATCAGTATGAAGTGGTTAAGGTCAAATTTATTTTAAATGCATCTAACACAGATGAAAATAAATCAAATGTCCTTCCCAGTCTCCCTCAAAGTATTCCCACGGTTTTTGATTGAACGGAACTGCAGCATTTTATAGAGCTTAATGACTACACACAGCTTCGCTAACATGTGTAAAAGTGTTTGTAGATCGACAGTTCGAGACTATACGCAATCCCCACGCATAATTCTACCAGTGATCAAAGCGAAAGACATAAATATGTGTGGAGGCCGGCTGGGGACTGCTGGTGGATGCAGGGAATGAAACCACACCCACCAACACATCGGGGATTCGAGGATACCCCTGGTGTTATTCTATAATCAGCAAGCGGTGCACGACGGTGCACGAAGGAGGGACAGGCACATTGTTGGGAATCAATCTAACAATTACAATGACAAAGAAAAGAGAGAAAAATAAAGAAATGACGTTACATTTTAACATCAAGCACCAGTCAGACCCCAGGCAAATATACGTCAATCAATCATAAATATCTTGAAGAGGGATACCGGTACCTACGAAAAGGAGTTACTAGTGGGTAAGGCCCAACTTCATTGCAAATCTCTCTTCAATTTATATAATTCATTAGGGGGAAAAATCAAGAATTTCTAAAGTCAGAGGAATGACAAAGGATTATCTGATTCGAATTCTGCCATTTGTCAGTGATGAATTATCCTATACACTTACGTAGTGATTTTGGGTCAGTTACACGCTGTATGAAATGAGGGATTGCTCTCTGAAAACACTAATTTCAGGGATTAAATCCAATAATTGAAATTCTGGGACTACATCATTGAAAAACTGTTGTTATCTATTGAAGTAATGTCATGTGATGACCTAGAAATTAAAGACAACACTCTTAGGAATTGGCTATAATTATACACAAAAAATAATTAAATTACGGACGTATCGGAGCTTTGGACCAGAAATGGTGGTAAACATACGAAATTATTACAATCTGACAAGACACACAACGCCACTGTCTCAACTTGGCCGGCCGAGGGCCTCCATTAACTTTGACTCGCAACGGAAAACGGGACGTAAAATCATAGTTTATTCCAAGTTTGCACGAAAATACCCAGTCCATCTATGTCTTTATTTGTGCTATGGTTCCTAGTTTTACAAAATATTCCCTTTTTATTGGTGGTGCTATGAGATAAAAGAAGAATTTTACCTGTAATCAGCAAGCGGTGCACGACGAGCGACCAAGGAGGGACAGGCACATTGTTGGGAATGTCGTGTCGTCGCTTGGTGGCGCTGGTGTGCGATCACTTGATGGCATTAAATTTTGCTATCTTTACATCCTTCTTTTTACATAAGCAAAGAATTATAACATTTTTTTCACACATTATAATGGTATAAAATTTAAAAAATGTCTATTAATATTTTTTAGTTAAGATTGAAATGATTGAACAAGCCTAATTGACCAATCAGACGGGGTTGTCTCCGGCCGTTGTGATGTTACACCCCCCCCCACAATAATCGGCGGTCCCTTCGAAAAGATGGCGGGTTGCGGGAACGCAAATTCGACCACTGAATTCCACGATTTTTCCCTCTTTATGAAACTCGTAGGTGAGTAGCACATAGGTAATTGTAGGTTGTTTTTAACACCCAATCAGATAAGCCAACCTTTTTCTGTGCAATTACGAGTGGTAGCACAGAAATGGCTTGTGGGAGCGCGAAAGTGGTGGTATGGTTCCCTGACGCCAACACGCCAGTACAGTACAGTACATGTGTATACATTACCATTCATGATCATTCATTTGTAATTGTACGCTGTATACTTATACGTGTACTGTACTTCTCGTCTTCAAGCTCCGTGAAATCGGTGAATATGACAAGTTTGATTGATTTTGTCAGGCTTTTAACTGGCTCTGATCCCAGTGAAAATACTGAAGAACAATTAACCCTTTAAACTCAGCCCTGTACAAAAACGGACGCCGGCGTGCGCTAAAATAAATCACTTATAGCTCTTTATCTATCTATCTTTATCTGTTGGTCAAAAGTGGTACCATTGGAAATGTGAATAAACAAGCTTTCTAACCATAGTATGGTACCCTATGTCGGACGTATACAAAAAATAAATACGCGATGAAAAAGAAGCCAGACCAATCCTTTTTCTGTCATTCACAAGCGTTCGCGAGTTTCGGCCCAAAGTGTGCAACTTCCGTTTGAATTATCGCTTCAGAATGCCCCAAAAGAATCATGAAAAGACACTACATATTGGCCAGTGTTCCAGAACAACATATGGAGGAGAAGACATTTCAGATAATGTTGAATTTCTTCGATGAGACTGAAGAAAAGACGATATTGAAGTGGCATACTAGCTGGATGTATGATTGTTTATCTACCCATGCATGTACATGTACATTGACCAATACACGTTTACAGGCATGGTAACAGATCATTTGAATGGCATCATTTGGGGGTAATACTCAAATCTGTCTACATAAAGCCCTTGGAGGATTTATTTCTTCACAGAAATGTAGCTCAATATGTAAGCTTTAGAATAGTATATAATGTGATGAGGTTTCTGACAAGAAAAGTGGACTTGTGAGGACAAACTCACAGCACATGCAAAACTCACAAAAATGGGCCTGGGTTTAAAGGGTTTTAAAGAGGAGACCTTGCAGATCATCATTCACCTCAAACCCGGACATCGTACTACCACTCGTAGTTTCACTTAGTAGAAGAAACCATGACTTAAAGGGGAATGTAAACCACAGAAAAATGTTGGCTTATCTGATTGGGTGTTAAAAACAACCTACAATTACCTATGTGCTATCACCTACGAGTTTCATAAAGAGGGAAACATCGTGGAATTCAGTGGTCGAATTTGCGTTCCCGCAATCCGCCATCTTTTCGATGGGGCCGCCGATCATTGCGGGGGTGTGACATCACAACGGCCGGAGAAAACCCCGTCTGATTGGTCAATTAGGCTTGTTCAATAATTTAAATTTTAACTAAAAAATATTAATAGACATTTTTTAAATTTTATACCATTATAATGTGTGAAAAAATGTTATAATTCTTTGCATAATAATGTAAAAAGAAGGATGTAAAGATGGCAAAATTTAATTCAATCATTTCAATTTTAACTAAAAATATTAATCGACATTTTAAAAATTTTATACCTAAATTTGTGAAAAGAAATATTATAATTCTTTGCATATTTATGTGTTTTCCCTGTGATCACTAGTAGAATTATGCGTGGGGATTGCGTATGGTCTCGAACTCTCGATCTACAAACACTTGTACACGTGTTAGCGAAGCTGTGTGTAGCCATTAAGCTCTATAAAATGTTGCAGTTCTGTTCAATCAAAAACCGTGGGAATACTTTGAGGGAGACTGGGAAGGACATTTGATTTATTTTGATCTGTGTTAGATGCTTTAAAATAAATTTGACCTTAACCACTTCATACTGATTCAAGAGGTTTCATTTGCGTTCTTCAACAAGGGTTTAGGGTTAAGAGGTCGACAAAATCTTTAAAGTCATTCAAAGATATGAAGACAAGGTATTGGTGCAGTAATTCATGCTGTGTTTGAATAATTTAACTATGCTCTATTCTGGTTTTGATGACATTTCATAGATGGTCAGTGGATGGTGAGATTGAAATAACAATATTCCTCTGTACAGTAAATTAACAATTTTCCTGGGTCATTCGTTTGTTTCAAGTACATTAATAATTCATAGGCCTATATATGTTTTCATTTACAATGTCACTTTTAGTATTTCGGAGATTCAGATCCAAATGATTGGCTACGTTCCCTGTAATTCCATTCCACTGAGAGGATATTCATTGCCATAACATTTTAAAACACATTCTGCTCGTGTTTGGCTAAATTCGTTAATTTTTTATGGTACCCACAAAATGGGGACTTTAGAAAACATGAAAATTTCACTTAAAAAATCACGATGGTCAATGTTCACTTGTAGTTGGAACTGTTGACATACTGTAGATAGCATTTTTGTACTTATATACAGTTTGTACTTGTATAATTATTTTCTTTTAACTTTCGATACGATGCTTTATATATTAGTTCCAAGTTTTTTAAGTAAGAAGGACGTGTTGGTGTAGCGGATACACTCTCTAACTTCTAACTTGGTGACCCGAGTTCGAGTCCTGGCTATGTCGGGGTCCTTGTTCGAGTTTCAAATTAAATAAATAATGCCTTTTAACTTTTTTTCGACATCTAACCTGTCTTAAAAAGGGTAAAATTCCATTTTATTTTATTTTATCTAGTGGGGTAGAGGGGGCGCCACAGGTCTCCGAACCGCCGCGGGTTGGTGATCTGGCGAGGCCAGGGATTCTGAGGAGGCTGGGTGATCTGGGGAGGCCGGTTGATCTGGGGAGGCCTGGGTTTCTGGGGAGGCCTGCATCCACCCGGGATCGAACCCGCGGCCTTGAGGTTCCCAGTCGAGCCACTGAACCTCTAGCCTCATCTGTCCCGCCCACCCACCCCTAAAAAAACAATCTATTTAAACCTTTGGTTACCTTAATAGAATTTAAAAACATTAAATTCAAGACTCGACTTCCCTGGGGATCGAACCTGCAACCTTGAGGTTACAGACCCTGGGACATCCACGACACGCCATACGCACCAGTTGACTTTTGGTCGAAAATTCTGATACTTATAGGTTGGGTTTATACTTAGTAATTTGAAGAAGAAAAATGTTACGTTACATCTCTGGGGATCGAACCTGCAACCTTGAAGTTACAGACCCTGGGACACCACGACACGCCATGCGCACCAGTTGACTTTTGGTAGAAATTTCAGATACTTATAGGTTGGGTTTGTACTTTGTAATTTGAAGAAGAAAAATGTAACTGTTGCATCCCTGGGGATCGAACCTGCAACCTCGAGGTAACAGACCCTAGTAAAACCCACGTCACGCCATGCGCACCAGTTGACTTTTGGTAGAAATTTCAGATACTTATAGGTTGGGTTTGTACTTCGTAATTTGAAGAAGAAAAATTTTATATTACATCCCTGGGGATCGAACCTGCAACCTTGAAGTTACAGACACTGGGACACCCACGACACGCCATGCGCACCAGTTGACTTTTGGTAGAAATTTCAGATACTTATAGGTTGGGTTTGTACTTGGTAATTTGGAGAAGAAAAATGTTACCTTACATCCCTGGGGATCGAACCTGCAACCTTGAGGTTACAGACCCTGGGACACGCACGACACGCCATGCGCGCCAGTTGATATTTCGTTCAAATTTCAGATACTTATAGGTTGGGTTTGTACTTGGTAATTTGAAGAAGAAAAATGTTCTGTTACATTCCCGGGGATCGAACCTGCAACCTTGAGGTTACAGACCCAGGGACACCTACGACACGCCATGCGCACCAGTTGATTTTTGGTCAAAATTTCAGATACTTATAGGTTGGTTTTGTACTTGGTAATTTGGAGAAGAAAAATGTTACGTTACATCCCTGGGGATCGAACCTGCAACCTTGAGGTTGCAGACCCTGGGACACGCACGACACGCCATGCGCGCCAGTCGATATTTCGTTCAAATTTCAGATACTTATAGGTTGGGTTTGTACTTGGTAATTTGAAGAAGAAAAATGTTCTGTTACATCCCCGGGGATCGAACCTGCAACCTTGAGGTTACAGACCCAGGGACACCTACGACACGCCATGCGCACCAGTTGACTTTTGGTCAAAATTTCAGATACTTATAGGTTGGTTTTGTACTTGGTAATTTGGAGAAGAAAAATGTTACGTTACATCCCTGGGGATCGAACCTGCAACCTTGAGGTTGCAGACCCTGGGACACCCACCAAACGCCGTGCGCACCAGTTGATTTTTCGTACAAATTTCAGATACTTATAGGTTGGGTTTGTACTTGGTAATTTGAAGAAGAAAAATGTTCTGTTACATCCCCGGGGATCGAACCTGCAACCTTGAGGTTACAGACCCAGGGACACCTACGACACGCCATGCGCACCAGTTGACTTTTGGTCGAAATTTCAGATACTTATAGGTTGGTTTTGTACTTGGTAATTTGGAGAAGAAAAATGTTACGTTACATCCCTGGGGATCGAACCTGCAACCTTGAGGTTGCAGACCCTGGGACACCCACCAAACGCCGTGCGCACCAGTTGATTTTTCGTACAAATTTCAGATACTTATAGGTTGGGTTTGTAATTGGTAATTTGAAGAAGAAAAATGTACTTTTGCATCCCTTGGGGTCGAATCTGCAACCTTAAGGTAACAGACCATGGGAAACCCACGACACGCCATGCGCAAAAGTTGACTTTTGGTCGAAATTTCAAATACTTATAGGTTGGGTTTG
>OX465112.1:12016125-12103654 GCA_949987565.1 Luidia sarsii
TCTCAGATCAGAAAACAGCCGAAATGGCAAGGACCCCTTGAAAAAAAATTGTTTTTTGACACAAAATTTTCATGATCAGATCTGCCTAAAAATTGTTCAGGGTACTTCTGGGGACCAGAAGAAAAATTCTAGGCAAATAACATTGTTAAAAGCATCAGGGGAAAATGATGAATTTTAAATTTTTTTGACCAACAATTTTCATTCTCAGATCTGCCTGAAAATTGCGCCCGGTACACCTGGCGTCCAGTAAAACATATTTCTAGGCAAATTACATCGTTAAAAGCACCACGGAAAAAATGATTGTTCTGATCCGAAAATGGCCGAAACGGCAAGGTTAAGCCTTGTAATTTGTGAATTTTTGACCCAAAATGTTCATTCTAAAGTCTGCTTCACAATTATTGAGGGGACTCCCGGGGACAAGTACAACATATTTCTAGGCAAATTACATCGTTAAAAAAAAATATTTTTCTGATCCGAAAATGGCTGAAATGGCAAGGCTAACTAACCCCTTGTCAAATTTTCATTTTTTGACCAACATTTTCATTATCAGATCTGCCTCAACATTGTTCAGGGTACACCTGAGGACCTATTTATAGGCAAATTACGTTGTTAAAAGCACCAGGGAATTTGTTTTATTTTTCTGATCCGAAAATGACCGAAATGGCAAGGCTAACTAACCCCTTGTCAATTTTTCATTTTTTGACCAAAATTTTCATTATGAGATCTGCCTCAACATTGCTCACGGTACTCCTGGGGACCAGTAGAATATATTTCTAGGCAAATTGCATCGTTAAAAGCACCAGGGAAAAAATGATTTTTCTGATCCGAAAATGACCGAAATGGCAAGGCTAAGTAACCCCTTGTCAAATTTACATTTTTGCACCCAAATTTTCATTCTCAGATCTGCCTGAAAATTACTCACGGTACTCTTGGAGACCAGTAGAATATATTTCTAGGCAAATTGCATCGTTAAAAGCACCAGGGAAAAAATGATTTTTCTGATCCGAAAATGGCCGAAATGGCAAGGCAAAGTAACCCCTTATCAAATTTTCATTTTTTGACCAAAATTTTCATTCTCAGATCTGCCTGAAAATTGCTCACGGTACTCTTGCAGACCAGTAGAATATATTTCTAGGCAAATTGCATCGTTAAAAGCACCAGGGAAAAAGTGTGATTTTTCTGATCCGAGATTTTACGCAATTATAGAAACAACGGAACCAAAGCTTGTTCACGACCTCCAAAACCCAGCCGTATACCTACCTACCCTGCGGAGTCACGAGTGGTATTCAAGCATGACAATACCATAACAAAATATACTCCGTTTGGTTCCGTTGGTCTTTTTTTATCGCAGACTGGAACGCCACATCCTTGAACCTGGAGGTTACCAACCCATACGAGCATACGAGTCTGGTCTTGCCGCTGGTCATCCAGTACCTGACCCCTCAGGTGGTGTCCTTCATCGGTCTGGGAGCCGTCTCGGCCGCCGTCATGTCCTCGGCGGACTCCTCCTTCCTATCGGCCAGCTCCATGTTCACTCAGAACATTTACAGACCGCTTTTCCGCCCAAAGGTATTTGGAAGAATAATAAGCCCCACCATCTGGGTCGCTCCTCTTCCATTTAGTGGTCAGTTTGCGCGTTAACCGTCATAGGTGTACTCAATATGTGGTGACGTCACAGCCGCGACCTGTTCGGCTTGACGCCATGCGAGGGTGACCTGAAAGTCTGCATTGTAATAACACTTTGTATTTGAATTTCAGGAAGTGTTTAGTTTTTATTAAAAATGAAACTATTTGGCGGCCTTTCCAAATAGTCAACTAGTCTTTGCCGAGGCGGGGCGCCAGTCAGAAGCATTCAACCATTTACTGTCGTATATCTCCAAGGATCATGCCTCCCGTTTTCATTCAGATGCAAACAACCAATTGCTGTAAACCTGGCTTACAGTAGTTCGGGATCACACAAAGTGGATGCAGCTTTTTCAATTTTGAATCAAAGAAATAAAGGACAAACTGACTGTGAACTTCTGGACAATTTTGACAAATTAATGGCAAAGAAAACTGGGGACTTGAACCACGAGACCTCGTTGTTGTTGCGTACCAGCGCTCTTACTTTCTGAGCTATATCCAGCCCTTAGATGACAGCCTTCCAAAATAGTCGGGTAGTATTTGCCTTCTTTAGTCTTTTTTGTTTGTTTGTTTTGCTTTTTCTTTCCGGGACTCGGTCTTTACATCTCCTTCTGATTTTTCTCCACAGGCATCCCAGACAGAGCTTATCTGGGTGATTCGCCTGAGCATCGTGGGTGTGGGCATCATAGCGACCGTCCTCGGCCTTCTGATCACCTCGGTCTACAGCCTCTTCGTCTTCTGCTCCGACTTCGTCTACGTGGTCCTCTTCCCCCAGCTCGTCTGCGTGGTCTACTTCTCCAAGTGCAACACCTACGGCTCCCTGTCCGGCTACATAGTCTCCCTGATCCTTCGCTTTGGGGGAGGGGACTCTCTCCTCGGCATCCCGCCTCTCATTAAATACCCCTTCTTCGACGAGACGGAAGGGCAGCTGTTCCCCTTCAAGACTCTGGCCATGACGTGCGGTTTCCTTACTATTCTCCTGGTCTCCTACCCGCTTGACTACCTTTTCAAGAGCGGCAAACTGGCCAAGAAGTACGACTTCTTCAAGTGCGTGGTCAACCTGTCCCTGCCCGAGGACGATGATTCACTCGAGATGGACTCGGAGATGGAAGATGAGAAGAACAAGAACTACGCTCATATAAAACTTGAGGTGAAGGGTTGATGAGGTCAGAGAGGGTTAATAAGCACTGTATGGGAGCAACCTCTCATTTCCCCCAAGTTTTTTTGATGCCAGTCACGATGCACTTGGTTCAGGCTCGTGTAGATTGCACGGTGTGGCTTCCCTATACCCCAATGTGGAAATAGGCACAATTCAACAAGGTACCAGACTATTCATTCAGCTGCGGTTTGGTCTGTACACACTGGAAAGACGTTTATATTCTTGATATATTGAAAGCTATTTCATTTGTCTCTTGGGAACTTTGTAATGAATTGGGGGTTTTCTATTGAATTTATTTGTTGACAAATTTGTTGAGAAATTTTACTGCACCGGGACTTGAACCCGAGACCTCTGTTTTCTTCCATCTGAGCTATCCAGCCCTTAGATGCTGGCCTTCCTATAGTAATAGTCAACTAGTCTTTGCCGGGGTGGCGCCAGTCAGAAGCAATTCAACCATTAACTGCCGTATATCTCCAGGGATCACCCCCCCCCCGCTTTCATTCAGATGCAAATAACAAATTTTAAACCTGGCTACGGCAGCTCGAGAATCACACGGAGTGGATGCAGCTTTTTCAATTCAATTCAAGTTTGACTTGTACAGTATTTCTTTTTATCAGATTTTGATTCCGTGTATTTTTATTCAATGTTGCAATGTTGCACTTCATGTGCAGTTGATTCGATATTTTTAATAAACCAAAATAATACGAAGAATATTGCAACAACAAAAATGGAGGGAATCAAGATGGCTTTTACGGTACTAGGGTGATTACGGGCATAATTAATTCCTCAGGTGCGTATGACCATGAATGAGACCATGATTGATAGCCAATTTATTTCCGAACAAGCGATTATTATTATGGTGAGAGTAGCAGGGTAAGGTGGTATAGTGAACTATATATGTCTTTTTTTAAAATCATTATTAAATCATTAAATGTATTTACATAATGACAGGTGGTCGCTTGATTGGTTTCTTAAATTGTCTGTGTACATTTTACAGAATTCTGTTCCCGCGCCCAAACTGGGAGAACGAGCTTTGAAACAAACGAATGTGCGCTTTATGTTAAAGCCCTACACGGCATAGGTCGAGGTCAAAGAATAGCATCCATATACGTTGTCTGATCCAACATGCATGATATAGCACACCTGTGAAAATTTCAGCTCAATTCGCCAACCGAGTCTCGAGAAAATCGTGAAAACCGCTTCATTTGTTTCGCGAAAATGCAGCATTCAACGCCGTACTGTTCCGAAAAATAGTTTAGATCTCGGTAAGACGTTAACTATTTCTTTTACTCGTTTCCCCAAAAATACAACATTAGGTAGAAATACTTCAGTGAGAGGTTTCTACTATAACCATCTTCAAACTATTTAAGTTTCATGTAAATCTGTGAACATTTCTGTTTTTCGATTTTACCAATCAATATCTTTGAGTGACAGAAAAACAGACACAACTGCGGTTTCTGGGGCCAAGCAAAAAACACTGTTGCTAGTTCTTTTCCTTTACAGAACGAGCTTCGAAACGAGAGTAAAAACAACTTTTGAGTGTGGCAAAAGTCATGTGTTTAGCGGGTGACAAAAACAGACGAAACCGTGGTTTACGACCCGCTACACAAATTACGCTTCTGCGGATAGAATGTGCACAAACGAGGGGGGAACTGACGGGACTTATTGCGCGTACAAATGACCTAGGAAACATTGATATGGAGTATTTTGTGATATTGTAAACTGTGTCTTTGTACGCAGGAAGTGGATTACAAAAATCAACGAAACGGCGGTTTACATATGGCCATATGGGCTAGCCACGCAATGCTACACAAGAACAATGAGGACGATGGCCACCACAACCGCAAACGTGAATTCATGACTTTTTTCAGGAAAAATCGATCTTTTTTCTCATGCAACTGATAACACAGAAAAACAGACGAAACAGCGATTTACGGGCAGCAAAAATACCAACCGCTTCCGCGCGTGGAATGTGCACAAACGAACGAGGGCCACTCGCGAACGGAATGAGCCAGGAAACATTGATATGGCATCTTTTTGTAAAGTCAATTTTATACACGTTTAGAGTTTCAGAAAAACAGACGAAACAGCGGTATATGGGCGGCGTAATACCACAACACGTAAAATGATCAATTGCATACAAACGAGTTGCAGCAGCGAGGGGTAACCAACACGTCTGGAAACACGAATATGGGGCTTTTTGTTTAAGGAAAAATCGATCTTTTCTAACGCGACTTCGGGACAGACAAAACTGACGAATCAGTGCTTTGCGAGCAGCGAAACAACACGCGTAGAACGTGCACATATGAATGAGGGACTTTCGCGTACGGAAAGACCCAGGAAACACAGATATGGAGCTTTTTGTAACATTGTAAATTTGTATGTTTTGTGCCATGTGGGCCACGCAATGTCATCTAAAAATTTCACAAAAACGAACTGCATAAACCCACTCCGCAAGTCTGGATAAATCGATACAATAACCATGGAGGTGTTTTTGTGTTCCAGAAAAACTCGATTTTAATTATTTTGTGTCTCAGGTGTCAGACCCGGCTGGACAGAAAAACAGACGAAACAGCGGTTTACGGGCGCGTAATAACGTTGGAAATTTCACAAAAAAAGGGTTGCAGTCAGGAAACATGGATACGCAACTTTTTGTGAAAAGCACAAGCAATTTGGTTTGTGTGTGTGTTTGACAGAAAAAAACCCAGCCGTGCAGTAAAAAATACCATCTGCTTCCATCAGCAACGAATTTGAACTCGCGGATGAGGGATTCCTTGATTTTAAAACGACAGTGTTTACACAATTATAGACGTTTTTGTTTGCACACACAATGAAAATGAGTTTATTAATATAATAATGACAGAATTATCCATAATCAAGAACTACAGAAGGAAAAAGTGAAATTCAAATACTTACATTCATAAAATCATCATATTCATCACACTTTTTGAAAATGTTAACAAAGACCTAACTAAGATGAGACTTAACTATTTCTGATAATACTTAGGCCATGTCATGTGTTGATTTCAGCTGGAAAATTACATATAATTATCTATATAGCTTGTTGGCTTCGATAGATAGACTTGTGTAAATGAAGCATTATCTAAACACACACACACACACACACACACACCCTTACACGCGTATACTTGTGGGGTATTCCATTTGTTCTCGTGTACAAAAAAAACACTCCCAGAAAAGCCTAATTCAAATCGCTCCCTTTCGAACCAGAATCACTTTCCTAGGCTGAAATTTTCTAGCGAACGTCCCTTATATAATATATTATAGTTCTATTTGCGACAGATAAACATACCTCGGAAATTCCTCCTTTTTGAGTTAATTCCAAATAACCAGTTTCGTGAAAACCTGATGGGGTACCAAAAATGTACCCCACAAGGAGCGGTCCTATTGTTCTGAGTACCCACCCATTTTTCCGGTACCCCACAACCCACCTTATGTGCGCCAACACACCTACAGGGATTGCCAGTACTGGGGTATCCACTTGCTTGTGGCTTCCATAAACTTGTGTATAAACTGAAGCCTCAGCCAAAGGCACAAATACACATCTACAGAGATTGTCATTATCTGCTAGCTTGTGGCTTCCATAGATTTGTGTGTTAACTGAAGCCGTAGCCAAACACACAAGGCAATGGGGTTGTATCAGTAGACTAGTGCGTAAACGGGAGACATAATAGCCAGCTGATCCATTTTGACATAACCTAATTACAATCAATCCACCATGAGACACTACGGTAAAATATAGAAAACCAATGCCCATGTACACGTGTTGTTTCTGAAATCGTGGAGCAGGAAAGCTAGCTATTAAATGTAAAGACTCGTTTCCCTTTTTTTTAATGAGTCCTATTTGCTATAAAGCACACACAATATCACAAAGATGGCTTTATTAAGTTTCCTTGCCAATTACCCTATTTTATCTGGCAAAATCACATTGTATCTAAAACAAAGAAAAAATGATTCAGTGTGATTTCTGCAATAGCAGTTTGTGACAAATCTGCTCAGATTTGATGGTTTATAGGACACTGGTGAAGTTGTAGTCTCAGTGCAAATATTGGTTCCGGAGTGTGTGGTCCCACATTAGGGGGAATTTCACACACAAGACTTATGATTCATTGGAACTCAACTTACAATGACTGTACATGGGTTATCAACCATTGTACTCACGATAGAATCAATAGTTTCTTGGCATCGCACACGGCTAGTCTAATATAATGATTGGTTGTAAGTTACGATGAGTATTATGACACCGACCACAGGGGAGATTAGGTCCTCATTACAGATGCTGTCAATTTTCAATCACGTACCGGTAGTCAGTGTCATGGTTGATGTAGATGTTCCGCTCTACACCATATGTCCTGTGGCTGCCGTGCCCTGCTGCAAAATGCGGCTGCATTGCGTGCTGTGCTGGATCCAGTCGGCCGACTGGCAGACGGGGCTGCAGTAGCTTTGCTGCTGGCACAGCGAGCACTCGTACTGACCCACAAGGCCGCAGACGCACAGCTTGCCCTAATCTGCAGAAAAAAAATATCAAGAAAGAAAACCGCCATTTGTGAGAGTCCATCTCGTTGGTCCAAAGCACTACAAGTTCAAAGGTTCGCAGTAACATTTCAAAGCTGAGATATAACATGATGTTTTGCGTCAAGTAGAATGTAATTCAATGAGGGTTTGTGCTGCTCGATAAGCACTGAGTGCTCAGTGTTTTGACCGATGCCTGATGAAAACATTTCAGGCAGCTTGGGCGGGATTCAAACCCGCGACTCCAGCTTTCTAGTGCAGACGTCTTAACCACTTGAACACTAATTAAGCTGGTCGAGGTTACGTGGTGGATTGAAATAATGTATAGTGGCGGGTACCACATAATTATGTAAAATCTCTTTTGAACAACAAAGTAAATTGCCATGTTACAAGAAGCATCAAACAGTCAACAAGAAGCATCAAATTTCTGGGTGGATAGCACATTAATTACTAGACTAACTCAGTAACTGTAGTAATTAAATAACCAAATGAGGAGGCATGATGAGCTTTGATAGCTACAGCTACATCCTCAGATGCACAGCTGAAGTGAATGACCAAATTTGAGGCAATTTTGAAGCTACAGCTCTCGCTATGAAAGCTCATGCCTCATATTTGGTCAATTACTAGTTCGTCTCTCAGTTTAATGTGCTATCCTGCATCGGGAGTTTAGGATCTCCTTTGATGATTATATATGGCTCTATGTACAGCCAGTAACTCAACATTTGTGCCCATCAACAGGAGACCGCTGGAGGTTTTGGCAGGAGCACACACCGGTCAAACCTTGTTGAGCTAGCAGCCATGTATAGTTAACAACTCACCGTTTCCCACCTCCCAGCGAATCAGCACAAAGTCAGAGTGGTAGACCTCAGTCAGGCGTGTGGAGGCTTCACGGCCGGCACCGCCGCCGATGTCCCGCAAGGCTTCGTCCAGCAGGACAAAGGGCCGGCCAGTCAGCCTGCCGGGCAGCGCAGCCGCGATGTCCGCACGCAGCGCCCGCAGTGTGCCCACCCTGTCGGCCTGCACGGTGCACAGTCGCTGCAAGCTGCCGCTGGGATGCTTGACCTTAACGGCCATCTCCACGCGGTCCTCCACCACTAGAGGAGAGACATAAACACGACGACGATTTGGGAGTTTGTCTTCAAGATTCCCACCATGGCCCGATTCCATGGTGTCAAATGTCTGCCTTGTGTAAACATGATTACAAATGGCATTACTAATTGCATTCAATTCAAAATGAAACAAAATGAGGTTTGAGTTGGCAATCATGACATTTGTGCTTTAACGTACATAGTAAATTTTAGCAGCTCTATGAACTTCAGCTCTGGTTACTCGATCTTGTCAAAAGAAAGATGGCAAATGAAAGGACAGCTGAAAAAGAGCCTTGGGCCTGGGACTGAGCCTGAGCCTGAGCCTGAGCCTGGGTCTGAACCTGAGCCTGAGCATGAGCATGAGCCTGGGCCTGTGCCTGTGCCTGTGCCTGAGCCTGGGCCTGAGCCTGAGCCTGAGCCTGGTCCTGAACCTGAGCATGTGCCTGGGCCTGTGCCTGTGCCTGGGCCTGTGCCTGAGCCTGTTCCTGGGCCTGGGCCTGAGCCTGGACCTGGGCCAGAGTCTGAGACTGAGCCTGAGCCTGAGCCTGAGCCTGAGCCTGAGCCTGAGCCTGGGTCTGAACCTGAGCCTGAGCATGAGCATGAGCCTGGGCCTGTGCCTGTGCCTGTGCCTGTGCCTGGGCCTGAGCCTGAGCCTGAGCCTGGTCCTGAACCTGAGCATGTGCCTGGGCCTGTGCCTGTGCCTGGGCCTGTGCCTGAGCCTGTTCCTGGGCCTGGGCCTGAGCCTGGACCTGGGCCAGAGTCTGAGACTGAGCCTGAGCCTGAGCCTGAGCCTGAGCCTGAGCCTGAGCCTGTGCCTGGGCCTGGGCCTGTGCCAGAGTCTGAGCCTGAGCCTGAGCCTGAGCCTGTGCCTGGGCCTGTGCCTGAGCCTGGGCCTGGACCTGGGCAAGAGTCTGAGCCTGAGCCTGAGCCTGAGCCTGAGCCTGAGCCTGAGCCTGAGCCTGGGCCTGGGCCTGGACCAAAGTCTGAGCATGAGCCTAAGCCAAAAGGGCCAATATCTCCCAATAGTAGGTGCCTGTATATTGAAGCTGGCTTACATCGTTCCACCTGGCCCGTCATCTCGGTGAAACCGGGCGGGAGGGAGGTGGTCTCCACCTCAGGGGTGAGCCGCGGGGTGTTGGTCTGGCTCTGCAAGGCGCCCAGCGAGTTGAACCTTCATTTGGGGGATGCAAGGATAGAAGAGCCCACATTACCCCAGGCATGAACAATTTGGACAGGCATGGACCACTAGAGGGCCTCCTTTTGGTGATGGTCAATGAGAAACTCACCTCTTTTCATCACACTACACAAATTACAGGAAATAGCGTCACTCCCGTGGTTTGCAGCCCCTATTCGGGAGCAGGGTTAAGCAAACTAACCCTATGGTTAAGAGTATTTCCTGGGAAATAGGAAGTATGAATCCGCGCTTACCAAAGGGTTGTGTGCTGTGACCAAGACCCGCATTCGCATTGCATGCTGGTTTTGACACGCAGGTTTTTTCCATAATTCCCAGGAAATTACCAATAGTGTGAAAACATACACCGATTGCACGACCAATGTTTACATGCCATCCCGTGACTTATAGCGGGTATTTTTGCTTCTCATTTGGTGGAGAAGAGGAGTGGAAATGAGCAAAGCAGACTATCATTATTGTCCACATTCTTCTTTGTACATTTCCATCGCTGCTCTGTGCCAAACTTGAGATACATCTGAAAATCTGACCATGTGTCGAGATGCATGTATGGTGTCCAGTTACTTTGAATTTGCCTTGAAAACTGTTGGCTAACTGTTCTAATCTGTGAAAAAGGGGTGAAAACAAAGTGAATTTTCTTTTCACGGCTAAATGACATTTTCACCCCGTTTCATGGTTTAGATCTTCATAGTGATCTTACCGTACGTCTTCCAAGTCTGCGTCGGCTTCGTCTTCAGCCTTGTTCCAGCCTTGTCCTTTGGGCCTTGGTCCCTGCTCCGTTAAGGGAACATTGTCGGTGATCGATGACAACTTGCCTGGGAAAAACCCCCAGAAAACCAGATCATTTGTTAGGTCCTCTCTTCTGTAATCTGGCTAGATTCTTTGATTTAGAAGATGGTGTGCCACACCTTTAAAAATCACGTATTTTGCAATGTATTGCTTGTTAAGCTCCGAAGGACACCTTATTGAACTTGAAACCAAATGTGGGTGTGTACTTTAGTTTAGGATATTCAGCTTGGCGGAGCAATGTTGGACTATTTTAGTGTGCTGCATAGGATGCCAAAAGGCTAGATGGGTACCATTCATTTTCATGCACAGGCCCCACATACTGAAATACACTCCCTAGACTGGTTAATAATAATAAAATATAATAATAATAAGTAGTAGTAGTAGTTATAGCTAAGTTAAGACAATGCTTCTATGCACTTCACAACTTATGCCAAAACAGTACGATGTGCAATTTTGTTAATTCGATGTCAGGCCCACTCAATTTTAAGATTTGTATTATTTTTGGTAATTTTAGTCAGTAAGCAGTTTGCAACATTTTTGTATATCACTTTAGACAAGAAAAATCATCACACATTTCAAATTTTTTTTCAGTAAGTTTTTTGTGTACTTATTTGTTGTTAGTGCTTTGTATGTAGCCTTTGGACAAGAGCTTGCCCTAGAGAAAGGTCTTGCAATTTTGGTTAGTTAAGAAGTAAGCAGTTTGCGACATCTTTGTCAACCTTTCTTTTGTTGAAAGGACGAAGACGAATAGTGGCAATGGCTGTCTCACCGGTTTGATGAGTGAAGAGCTTGAAGCCTACAAGCACGACGGCCAGGACAAATGCGACAGAGAAGATGACGATAAGAGCAATGGCCCAACCAGGGATGCCAGTATCAACAGGTTGCTGCGGGGGTAGAACCAAAACAACAAGCAGCAGTAATGGAAAGAGTGTGAAAAGTGCTACCGGTAGTTTCTAGATAAGACTTTGGTTTGCATGTTGAAAATACTAGGTGGAAGGTTTGTGGTGACACCATGTAGCACTTCTCTTTCAGGAAGGAGTAGTGTGGCTCAGAAAAGAGCCGGTAACTCAACATTTCGGGAAGTGTGTACTCTGCCTGTTGTCAGGAGACTGCTGGATTCCAACTATCACCGATGTATATATGCCTGATGAGAACACTGGGGTGTGGAGAATCCCCCCCAAAAAAAAAAATTTAAAAAAAAAAATAATAATAATAATAAATAAATAAATAAAAAAAAATTATAATAATAATAAAAATAATAATAATAATTCCTAAAGTGCGTGTTATGCAAAGAAACTAGGAATAATTCTGCTAAAAAAGAGGAATCACAGAGCAAATTACATAGGAATACATGTGTATTTCCAAGCCCAAAATCAGAATCTGTTGTCAAGAGCTTGTAAAAAACGATAAATTTTGACCAAAAAAGAGGAATGATTCTTCCAAATAGGAATGATTGGCAACTATGGTTATGTTTGAGAGATTTGGAGACTCTTCCTCTCAATGTCCCCATAAGCCCCCCCAAAAAACAAAAAAACAAAAAAAAAAATTAAGAAAAAATGGTCTAAAACCATGCTTGATTGGGTACTCACATCGATGGGTGCATACTGTCCACCGTCCACCAGCAAGTATTGGTCCGCAGTCAGCGTCTGGCCATCAAACTCAAAGATCAGTCGTCCAGCCTGGACGTCTAGCCACATGGACGGCAAGACTGCGTCTACATCCCCTTTCATGTCAAAGGAGACCAAGATGGATCCTGGGAGCAAATGAAAGGAAAAGCATTGGAGAAATTCAAACAGATATAGAAAAAACTGACAGGGAACAATTTATAAAAATTGAAAATTGGCAACGAAAACTTTGTTTGGACCGGGACTTGAACCTGAGACCTCTGGACTAACGTACCAGTGCTCTTCCATCTGAGCTATCCAGCCCTGAGATGGTGTCCTTCGCAAATAGTCAACTAGTCTTTGCCAGGGTGGGAGCACCAGACAGAAGCAATTCAAACATTAACTCCTGTATTTCTCAAGGGATCACACCCCCGCTTTCATTCAGATGCAAACAACTAATTGTTGTAAACCTGGCTACAAGTACAGCAGCTCGCGGATAAAGTGGATGCAGCTTTTTCAAAATGGCGATGAAAACCTTGATTGGGCAAGGGCTGGTTTTGCGTACCAACACTCTTACCATCTGAGCTATCCAGCCCTTATTTATATGGCAATCCTCCCAAATAGTCAACTAACTAATCTGAGAAGGCCTGTCACTTTTATCCTTTCTCAACAGCAGAATCATATCTAAGCCATAATGCTCTGATTAGAAAAAAAATTGCTCAAGATGATGCTCGTAGTGGTGATTGGTATAAGGATAAGTGTAATGAGGATGAGAGAAGAATGAGAAGGGGGTTCAATAATAAGGAGGAGGAAGAGGAGGAGGAGGAGTAGGCGAGAAGGAAGAGAAGAAGGAAAGGGAGGAGGAGGAGGAGGAGGAGGAGGAGGGGAGGAGGGGAGGAGGGGAGGAGGAGAAGGAGGAAGAGGAGGAAGAGGAGGAGGAGCTGGAGGAGGAGGAGAGAATGAGGAGGAGGAAAAGGAGGAAGAGGAGGAGGAGGAAGAGGAAGGAAGGAGAAGGAGGAGGAAGAGGAAGGAAGGAGGAGGAGGAGGAAGAGGAGGAGGAGCTGGAGGAGCTGGAGGAGGAGGAGGGGAGGAGAAGGAGGAGGAGGAGGAGAAAATGAGAAGCACAAAGTTTAAGATGAGGAGTGTGAGGATGAGAATGATGAAAACATAAGTATGATGATGAGAGAGAAGTTGAAGGAGAAAAAAATCCACTTTCTTGTTCTCCCAATCTGACAGATGTTGTCTAATGATGAATAGCACAAACCACTGAGGAAATCACCTGTATCAATCTCAATGTTCCGCAGTTTGACATCGTCGTATTCACCAAGAGCAAACTCCAGGAAAGCGTCGGCGAACTTTCCTTCCTTCCCTGCCACGACCCGGTCGTAGTCAGCCAGGAATCGTAGCCCGACCCTCCTGGTGGGCAGCACGGCCACGGGGAAGGCCTCCGAGCCCAGGGGACTCAAGGGGTTGAGGGTCGGCCGGGTGACGGCAAACTCCAGCACCAGGGCCGGCGTGGCGACGGCCTGCTTGTCCTCCCAGGCCGCCACGGTCAGATTGGTGAAGTTGGCCCAGCCGCCCCGGAAGGGCACGGTCAGCTGGCCGGTCAGCTGGACGCTCGGGCCGGGCGGGTCGGCCAGACGCACGGAGGCGGTCAGGAGCCAGGGCTGGGAGGGAGCTCCGAGCTGGGGAAGCACGTCGCCCTGATGAGTGGCCCAAAGAAATGACCGGATATTTCTTGAGACTCGACGAAAGACTTTGTCTTGGCTTTAAAAAAGGGTTGTGGTTTTTTCTCACTGTCCCTCAGAAAGAGACTTTTGAGACTTGAGGAAAAACTAGGACAAAGGTAGGACATTTTTTATCCTGGGGGGTTATGTTGAGTCATGTACTGGCTAAGTGTTGTATATTATACTCGAGCCAACATAAAAATGATTTATATGTACGCAGGGTAGGTTGATTTAAATCACTGGGCGCGCTAAAAAAAAAAAATTAGCGTCGTGCTGTCAAAATAGGGAAATGGGAAGCATAACTATATTTTTGGGGGGCCTTAATACATGTACATGTAAAGAAGGGAAACCCAACATTGAATATCATAGGATTCAGTACACTGCCACTTCTACAGGTCTATTTCATAATGGACCTTTCCCATGAAATAATGCAAATAAGAGCTGGCGCATGCGCTTTACTAAATTGGTGTGCATGCAAATGAGTGCGCGTTGCGTGCAGGTTTCGAAATACGTGCGTAGGAGACGCTGAATAGCCAATAACCGCACGCCAAACTGTTAGTGAGAAGGAACGCGTGCACGCCCGTTGAAAACTATGATTGGTTGGCAGCCCGCTTGCCCACCAATTTAGTTAAGTGCATGTCTAATTTGCATATTTCATGGGAAAGGTCCATTATGCTAAGCAAGATTCCTGTATTACTGACGGGATTCCGATCATCATATATGATTGTGTAATAACCCCTGCCCGCACTGTCCCATGTTGTCGGACTGACCAATGCATCCACGACGTAGAGAGACGGCTGCTGATCCAGGACCTCACCGAAGGCTGCTCCAGTGGGCTGGCTGGAGAGGACCAGGCGGTCTGGGCTGCGATACTCTATCTGCACACCGGTTTGGGAGTCAGACTCCTCCTCCTCTTCTCGCATCACCTCGTCATAGCTAGGATGCCATGAATCACCAGGTTCATTAGGATTATTTATTACTACAGACATATATACATGTACAAACACGTATACAACAATTCATCGTGACTTAAAGGTGCTTAAAGGTCCATTCATTCGTGAAGATCGGAAAACATCAATGTCCACAGATTTCCTACTAATTTACACAGTTTGTAGATGGTCATGATAGAATCCTCATGTTGAAATCTTACGGTCTGCGATGATGTACTTCTCGAGAAATCTCCACTCAAACACTGACAAACCACTCGATCGCGAGTAATAAACTTACACTACAGAATGGTGCGAAAATTATGACGTTTTTTTTTATTTTTCTACTTTCTCAAATTGGGGGAGTAGAGAGGGAGAGGAATAGAGAGAAGGCAGGATGAGAAAAAGGGAGGAACATTGTAAAGCAAAAGAGCCTGATGATGAGAGGGTATAATTAAAGAGAGGAAGCTTAAGGGAGAGACGGATTTTGCAGGTTGAGGGCACCTAACAGAGGGACGTACTTCTCATAGGAATGACACAGGACAGCCAATAGACGGAGAGCAATTGAGGCAAACGCCGTACGTACGGTTTGGTTCCCTCGGGGATGTCAGGGCTCCCTCCCGTCTCGTTGGTGGCCCGCACGCCGCCCGTAGGGTCCACCGGCCGTGCCACCGGCTCCGTCATGGCCAGACCGGTCAGCGCCACGCCAAAGTACGCGGACAGCTGGCCGGACTGCATGGCATCAGCCAGCTGCGATGTGACCTTCTCCAGCTTCTCGACGTCCAGGCCTACACCGGGGTGGGGAGGGGCTGGCGATCGAGCGGCATCACACAAAAAGCGCATCGGCCCAAAACAAGCAGAGAGTCACGGAGACAAAAGGAAAGAGCAACCAAATGTTTTTGTTCTGTATCAATGTTATAATACCTTTGAGAAAGGTCCTGCTAGGATCGAAACGTCAGGCCCACTAAATTTTCAGATTTGCTTTTTGGTAATTTTAGTCAGTAAGCAGTTTGCAACATTTTTTTTTATCACTTTAATGTTATGATACAGTTAACTTCACTATGCGAAAGGTTTAAAAGTAAAGCTTGATATCCGGCACCACATTGTCTGGACAAAATAAAAATGCTGTAGGCCTATTTGGCTGCAAACAAATACAAACAATATCTTGGTCATGTGTCACTTTCTCAGTCCCAGTCTAAAATACAGCTAACCTCACTGTGAGTAAATTGTTTTTAGTGCTGTGTTTTAAAGTGAGATTTTTGTTTACAATAATTGACATTTTATTGATTAAATAAATAAGTAAGACTTAAGGCTTTGCATGGTGGGTGAATCAATATAGGAAGGTTTGCGGTGACACCATGTATAAAGTCTCTTAAAGGAAGAGGTATGGTTCTGAAAAGAACCTGAGTGGTAACTCGACGTTTCGACCAGTATGCTCTGGCTGTCATGATTGTATTTCAATTGAGGGCCTCTCTGGAAAGCAGTGCTGTACACTGATGGAGCTTACCCTCATTAAATAAATAAATGATATACAAAAATGTTGCAAACTGCTTACTGACTAAAATTATCAAAATGCAAATCAAAATCTTAAAATCTTAAAATTTAGTGGGCCTGAGGTTTTGATCCCAGCTCAGCTCTTCTCAAGGGGCTCACAACTGATTCTGAAAAGTGTGAGAATCACCATTTGTAAGGGGACAAAGTGATCGCGGTCTAACTCGTTGAGCGAGAGAGGGATATGGGTGTGGTGTCCCCCGTCCCAGATCAGTAGGGAGCTTTTTTGCATGTTCGTTCTTGATATCATGCCATTTAGTGCATATTTATGGTGCAATCATCTAGATGAGATTGGAAGGTTTGCATGGTTAGGATAGCAGGATAATTAGGTTTGCGGTGACACCATGTAAATTCTCTTTTGTGAGTAAGTGTGGTTCTGAATCCAGCAGTCGCCTGAAGACGAACAGAGTACACTGTTCGAAACGACAAGTTCCTCCGGTTCTTTTCAGAACCACACTTACTCACAAAAGAGAATCTACATGGTGTCACCGCAGACCTAATTATACTGTAATCATCTAGATTGGAAGGTTTGCTTGGTGGAATTACCAAGTAGGAGGTGTTTGATAACCTGTGGCAGCTGCAAATGGTAGCACAGCACTTTCATGCATCGTTAATTCATTGATGGATTATCAGTTACAAGCTCTTACAAGTTGGCGGGGTTTTGCTGAGGGTAATGTACCTGGGGTGGATTCTTTAGTTCAAGGATTTTGAAGAGTCTGCGCCACCCTATTCACATGTGCTTCTCCTCAAGACAGAAACCGGAGATAGGATGGTCTTGCACTCACATGACGATATGATTGAACGTACATATACATGTGTGTACATTAGGGTGAGCTTTTGGATCTCCAAAGGCTTACGTGTCGTTGGGGCTGGTGTGGAGCTGCCCTCATGTGGCGGTGGAATCTCCAGAGCCGGTTGCGGTCCGATCTCCACGAGCACCTCCGCCTCGTCCTCCGACTGCCTCCGCAGCCGCCGCCCCCGGCGACCGTAGCCGGGCGCTGTCTCCCTGATCACCTCGACGACGCGGATCTGCGACTCATCCACGCCCAGCAGGGCGGCCAGGTTCTCCACCAGGTGCCCGCTCTCGTAGAAGTCGCCCATGGACACGCCCGGCACGCCGAAGGAGACCATGACCACGGGCGTGGTCCGGATCTCCACCGGGCGCGGCCCTCGCAGCGCCAGCCACAGCGTCTGGGTGTCGCTCTCAAAGAAGTTCTCGCCGGGGACGGCTGAGGAGGAGGCGGAGGCGGTGGCCGGCTTGTACTGGTCGTAGGGCAGGGCGGGGTCCTTGGCTTTCCAGATGAGCTCTCCCGTACTGAAGTCGGCGTTGTTCGGGATCACGTACCGACCCTAGCATCGACAACAAATTCACGAGCCAGTACAATTAATTGGCAACGTGGCACACTGGCGGTGACACCATGTAAAGCATCTCTCTCAAGAATATCTACATTATATCCCTGTAACTGCCATTTCGTTTGCTGTTGGACGAGATTAATCAATAAATAAGAAGGAGTTAATTAGCCACGCTGAAAGGAGCCAGTGATTCAAATCATTGGCAGATGCCTTTGAGACAGATCCTGATGATAGGATCACAACAATCATCTGATCTTTTTTTAAACTCTTTTCAGTTCTTTTAGGGGATGGTTCCAGGTTTTTGGTTTTTGTTTACCTGGTAGTAGACATCCAGACGTCCAGGCTTCATGTACCAGATGCCCAGCACTACGGCCTGGGTGTCATCAGCGTTCAGGAGATGGTAGCGGGTGCCCTGGGGGTTGGTGCCAGTGAAGTAGACCTCGTACTCTTGGCCCGTTGCCACCAGCGTGTTGAAGGTGCTGATGCGTTCCTGGCAGGTGTACCTGTGGGCCCAGAAGGGAATGAAGAGGAGGTAGATGATGAAGAGGAGGTAGATGATGAAGAGGAGGTAGATGATTAAGAGGAGGTAGATGATTAAGAGGAGGTAGATGATGAAGAGGAGGTAGAGGATGAAGAGGAGGTAGATGATGGAGAGGAGGTAGATGATATGAAGAGGAGATAGATGATGAAGAGGAGGTAGATGATGAAGAGGAGGTAGATGATGAAGAGGAGGTAGATGATATGAAGAGGAGGTAGATGATGAAGAGGAGGTAGATGATGAAGAGGAGGTAGAGGATGAAGAGGAGGTAGATGATGAAGAGGAGGTAGATGATGAAGAGGAGGTAGATGATGAAGAGGAGGTAGATGATGAAGAGGAGGTAGATGATGAAGAGGAGGTAGATGATGAAGAGGAGGTAGATGATATGAAGAGGAGATAGATGATGAAGAGGAGGTAGATGATGAAGAGGAGGTAGATGATATGAAGAGGAGATAGATGATGAAGAGGAGGTAGATGATGAAGAGGAGGTAGATGATGAAGAGGAGGTAGATGATATGAAGAGGAGATAGATGATGAAGAGGAGGTAGATGATGAAGAGGAGGTAGATGATGAAGAGGAGGTAGATGATATGAAGAGGAGATAGATGATGAAGAGTAGGTAGATGATGAAGAGGAGGTAGATGATATGAAGAGGAGATAGATGATGAAGAGGAGGTAGATGAGGAAGAGGAGGTAGATGATGAAGAGGAGGTAGATGATATGAAGAGGAGATAGATGATGAAGAGGAGGTAGATGAGGAAGAGTAGGTAGATGATATGAAGAGGAGATAGATGATGAAGAGGAGGTAGATGAGGAAGAGGAGGTAGATGATGAAGAGGAGGTAGATGATATGAAGAGGAGATAGATGATGAAGAGGAGGTAGATGAGGAAGAGGAGGTAGATGATGAAGAGGAGGTAGATGATATGAAGAGGAGATAGATGATGAAGAGGAGGTAGATGATGAAGAGGAGGTAGATGATGAAGAGGAGGTAGATGATATGAAGAGGAGATAGATGATGAAGAGGAGGTAGATGATGAAGAGGAGGTAGATGATGAAGAGAAGGTAGATGATGAAGAGGAGGTAGATGATGAAGAGGAGGTAGATGATGAAGAGAAGGTAGATGATGAAGAGGAGGTAGATGATGAAGAGGAGGTAGATGATGAAGAGGAGGTAGATGATGGAGAGGAGGTAGATGATGAAGAGTAGGTAGATGATGAAGAGGAGGTAGATGATGGAGAGGAGGTAGATGATGAAGAGGAGGTAGATGATGAAGAGGAGGTAGATGATGAAGAGGAGGTAGATGATGAAGAGGAGGTAGATGATGAAGAGGAGGTAGATGATGAAGAGGAGGTAGATGATGAAGAGGAGGTAGATGATGGAGAGGAGGTAGATGATGAAGAGTAGGTAGATGATGAAGAGGAGGTAGATGATGAAGAGGAGGTAGATGATGAAGAGGAGGTAGATGATGGAGAGGAGGTAGATGATGAAGAGGAGGTAGATGATGAAGAGGAGGTAGATGATGAAGAGGAGGTAGATGATGAAGAGGAGGTAGATGATGAAGAGGAGGTAGATGATGAAGAGGAGGTAGATGATGAAGAGGAGGTAGATGATGAAGAGGAGGTAGATGATGAAGAGGAGGTAGAGGATGAAGAGGAGGTAGATGATGGAGAGGAGGTAGATGATATGAAGAGGAGATAGATGATGAAGAGGAGGTAGATGATGAAGAGGAGGTAGAGGATGAAGAGGAGGTAGATGATGGAGAGGAGGTAGATGATATGAAGAGGAGATAGATGATGGAGAGGAGGTAGATGATGAAGAGTAGGTAGATGATGAAGAGGAGGTAGATGATGAAGAGGAGGTAGATGATGAAGAGGAGGTAGATGATGAAGAGGAGGTAGATGATGAAGAGGAGGTAGATGATGGAGAGGAGGTAGATGATGAAGAGTAGGTAGATGATGAAGAGGAGGTAGATGATGGAGAGGAGGTAGATGATGAAGAGGAGGTAGATGATGAAGAGGAGGTAGATGATGAAGAGGAGGTAGATGATGAAGAGGAGGTAGAGGATGAAGAGGAGGTAGATGATGGAGAGGAGGTAGATGATATGAAGAGGAGATAGATGATGAAGAGGAGGTAGATGATGAAGAGGAGGTAGATGATGGAGAGGAGGTAGATGATGAAGAGGAGGTAGATGATGAAGAGGAGGTAGATGATGAAGAGGAGGTAGATGATGAAGAGGAGGTAGATGATGAAGAGGAGGTAGATGATGGAGAGGAGGTAGATGATGAAGAGTAGGTAGATGATGAAGAGGAGGTAGATGATGAAGAGGAGGTAGAGGATGAAGAGGAGGTAGGTGATGGAGAGGAGGTAGATGATATGAAGAGGAGATAGATGATGAAGAGGAGGTAGATGATGAAGAGGAGGTAGATGATGGAGAGGAGGTAGATGATGAAGAGGAGGTAGATGATGAAGAGTAGGTAGATGATGAAGAGGAGGTAGATGATGAAGAGGAGGTAGATGATGAAGAGGAGGTAGATGATGGAGACGAGGTAGAGGACGAAGAGGAGGAGGAAGATTTAGAGGGCCTGGCATTTTGATGCTATCAGAACTTCCCTCAAAGGCTGAAACTAAGATGCTGCCTTTGAGAAAGGCCCTGCTTGGATCAAAACATCATGCCCTCTAAATTTTGGAGCAAAAACAGAAATCACAAGGAAAGTGCCTATGTACCCGTTGCACCATCCGTGGTCCATGGGCCCGTTGATCAGATCCACGTAGCCGTCGCTGTAGAGAGCCACCGGTGAGACCCTCCGGACCTCGGAGTCTTCATCCATACTCTCTACCACCATCATCATATGGTCTAGGCCGTGGCACTCGTAGGCCTGCCAGCCAGCGTGCCAGTCGCACTGGCCGTTGTGGCCACGGTAAATACCTGCGGACACAAAGGCCAAGCAGTGGGTCATAGCTACGGACAGAGCCCACCGGCTGCCTATGGAAATGGGTAAGAAGGTTTGGCTGGACTGGCCTTTTTGGCCAGGCCTATGGTTTAACACAACAGCACTCCACCACCTGAGCTATCCAGTTTCAGGTCAACTCAGTCTGTAGCCAACTCAGTCCGTAACCAACTCAGTCCATAACCAACTCAGTCCATAACCAACTCAGTCCATAACCAACTCAGTCCATAACCAACTCAGTCCATAACCAACTCAGTCCATAACCAACTCAGTCCATAACCAACTCAGTCCATAACCAACTCAGTCCATAACCAACTCAGTCCATAACCAACTCAGTCCATAACCAACTCAGTCCATAACCAACTCAGTCCATAACCAACTCAGTCCATCACCAACTCATGTCCATAACCAACTAAGTCCATAACCAACTTGGTTCATGACCAACTCGGTTCATGACCAACTCAGTCCATAACCAACTCAGTCCATAACCAACTCAGTCCATAACCAACTCGGTTCATGACCAACTCGGTTCATGACCAACTCAGTCCTGACCAACTCAGTCCATAACCAACTCAGTCCATAACCAACTCAGTCCATAACCAACTTGGTTCATAACCAACTCGGTTCATGACCAACTCAGTCCATAACCAACTCATGATCAGTCCATAACCAACTCAGTCCATAACCTTCTCAGTCCATAACCAACTCAGTCCATAACCAACTCAGTCCATAACCAACTCAGTACATAACCAACTTGGTCCCTATGGGTAAATGTTTTTGCACATTTTCCCATAGGGACCGAGTTGGTTCGGAACGAGTTGGTTACGGACTCAATTGACAAACATCCATCTATCCCGCCCCATATCAAATGGAATGGGCTTCCCGGATTCTCTTTTCTCATGCTACTTTGATGAATCGTCTACCTGGTAGATTATTTCTCTGAGGTTCTACTAGGATCAAAATGTAAGGCCATCCTAATTTTGGATACTTAGATTGTCGATATAACATGATGTTTACATCAAGGAGAATGTATCTCAATGAGGGTTTGCCCTGCTTGATGTGATGAGTACTTTTGCTCATCAGTGCTTTGCCCGATGTAGTGCATACTTGGATTGACCAATTAAAACCTTTCTCGCTCCGTCTCCCTCACCCTTGTTAGGTGCCTTCTCCTCCACGGGTATCTTGGAGCCGTCTGGTGTTGTCAGCATGGCTTTGGGGATGCGGTAGTCGCCCAGACCGCGCTGGGGGTCGCCGTTCCACTCGTACTCGGACATCGGGACGATGGTTCCCCCCGAGCCCAGCAGGCTCCCGTCCAGGTCACGGATCAGGGCCTTCTTGAGCCCGTCACAGTCCATGTCCACGCAGTCCGAAGGGTTGACCGTCCTGCACCGGCCAAAGAATCAACCACGACCCATGATCAACCATTTCGCTCACCACTTGGATGAGTGCTAGCCTACAACACTTGGACTTCTAGACTCCATTCAAAGGAAGGCACTTTGAGTTATTGGGGTGGATGAGGATGAAGCACGATCTAAACTTAACATCACAACTCTCCATCAAAGACGTCAAGTGGTAGCAGCTACAGTTCTTTACAAAATGCAGACCAGCATTTGCCCGATAGACCTTCAAGCTATACCGGTACTTCCTCAGCCTTATACTGCCAGTAGAGTCACCCATACCAGCCTGTCAATGCCTTGCTATGCTCTTGCAGTACCTGTATCCAGAACCATCTCTACTGGCCGGACTTTCATCCACGCAGCAGTGCATGTCTGCAACAGCCTGCAGGGATGATGTAGTTGGCAACATCACCGAAAATGGTCTTGCAACCTTCAAAAGCAGAGTGCACCAGCATCTTACATGTATGTCACTCGACTGAATCTGCACTCCAGTTTTCCTCTTGCTGTGAACCACTGATTAGGCCATGGGGATATCTTTCATAGTGCGATGCTGCCTATGTTAGTGTTTGAATCTATTCTTTTCTTCATGGGCTATTGTTCACTTCAGCATTTTATAACAATTTTTTTTTTAAATCTCTAGCTGTCCCACAAAACTACATGTACGTCAAGGCTATTCCAGGGCTTTAATTGTAAAATGCAGAATGCGATTGAATAAGATAAGTACACAAACACGTATTAATCCATTTATTACTTGAAGTCCCAGGATCCAGGTCTTGACAAGCATTTGCTTTTTATCTAGAACCTTCACATCACTGATTGTTCTATACTGTTAATGTTTGTGTGTGATGATGTGAAAATAAACTATACCTATACTTACATACCTACATACCAAAAATACAGTGTACCGCCGGTATCCATGACAATAGGAATCATAGACAACCAACTCTCAAACAATTAAATGAGAACTCTGTCACCCCCTACCCCTCCCCCCTCCTCCGAAAAAAAATGTGCCACGGTAATGGCAAAACCTCTCCCGCTTGGCATTTTCCACAATAAATGACACTGTACGAGATAATTTTAACTACACTTTATGGTTGAATGCTTCTGGCTGGCACCCCCACCCTGGCAAAGACTAGTTGACTATAAAATTATTGGGAAGGCCACTATCTAATGACTGGATAGCTCAGATGGTAAGAGCACTGGTATGCAACACCAGAGGTCTCGGGTTCAATTCCCAGCCCAGTCAAAATTTTCTTTGCCAATTTGTCAAAATTGTTCAAAAAGTTTGCATTCAGTTTTCCTAATCTGTCTGACAACACTGTATTGCAATCACAAAAAATGCATGGGGCCTGACACTGCGAACATCCATTCCCTGAAGCTCATATCAGGTGAAAAAGTCATGTTGCAGTGAAAAGAAAATTCACTGCAAATTCACCTTTTCATTGCCAAATTTCTTCACCAGCTTTTCACTGTACTTTTCATCAGTAGTCAGCTATTCAAGGCCACACTCTTGGTGGTAAATGTACTACATGTAGCATGTACTGTACCTGTTGTACATGTACTGTATAGTGTGCTAGCCTATGTGTACAATCCAACTGACTACTACTCTACTAACCACAACTGCCTGAGGTTATGTGGTGATTAGGCTAGGGCACCTGTAATTGAATTACCACCCCCACCCCCAGGCTGGACCTTACCACCCTGGACATCCAGGGGCTTCATTTACACTACCTTAGCATGTCCTCATCAGGTCATATGAGGTGAAATCTTCAGGGTGAATTCACTTCAGAAGGGTCCATGAAACCACCATAAGAAATGACGGTTTGCATGGTAGAAATACTAAAGTGGAAGGTTTGCGGTGACACCATGTAGCTCTTCTCTTTCAAGAAGTGTGGAGCAGTCTCCTGACCACGGGCAGAGTACACACTACCCGAAACATTGAGTTACCGGCTCTTTTTAAAGAGCCACACTTCTTGAAAGAGAAGATACATCCATGGTGTCGCACCGCAGACCTTCCACTTACCATGAATCTTGTTTTTTTTTATGGCAATATGCCATATTCACCCAAGGTTCACACATTCACAGTGTGAGATTTTGATTCTGAAGAAAGGATCCCACTCATTAGAGGGAGAGATAACAAGGAGACAAGAACTACCTCAGGCTAGGCCGGTGGATGTACACCTTGTGCTCATCCGATGCGACGTCCATGGTGATCGCCGTGGCAACCACGGGATGCTGGGCGTTCTCGCTGAAGGGGTTGGTCATGATGGCAGCGTCCGCCGTGCCGCAGTGCTCGCCAAAGCTGCGGAAGGCCACGTCTGGAGACGGAGAGGAGAGGAGGGACACTCAATACTGAGGTCCAACTTTCTAGTGCAGATCCCCTGCATGATGATGATGATGACCCCATCATCAAGAATTTCTTGATTGAATTGTTCTAAGACGAACCAAAGGACAGATGGAACTCTTTTTTGAGGACCGAGGCACTGACTTTTGTCTGAGTTTGCACAGTTCTGATGAAAAATACTTAAGGCTTTGCACGGTGGGTGAAACACCATGTGTGTATGAGGTCTCTTAACAAAGACGTATGGGTCACTCAGGTTCTTTTCAGAACTACCGGTATACCTCTTCTTTAAAGCCCCTACACAACATTGGTCAGATTGAAAAACAGAAATGTTCACAGAATAACATGAAACTTACACAGTTTGAAGATGGTTATAGTAGCAACCTTGCACTGAAATATTACTGCCTAAATTGCAGTATTTTTTTAGAAAAGAGTACAACCAATCGTTTACGTCTCACTGAGATCTAAACTATTTTTCGGAACAGTACGCCGGTGTTGAATGCAGCATTTTCGCGAAACAAATGAAGCGGTTTTCACAATTTTCTCGAGACTCGGTTGGCGGATTGAGCTGAAATTTTCACAGGTGTGCTATTTCATGCATATGTTGGATCAGACAACGTATGGATGCTATTCTTTGACCTTGACCAATGTTGTGTAGGGGCTTTAAGTGGCTTTATGAAACTGGGCCCTGATTATTATACCACCGGGGAATTTTTCTTTGACCTCGACCAATTTAAGAGACCCTCCTTTTCTACAGTTCTAATGGCTGAAAAAAACGAAGCACCTTTCTTACTGTGTAGTCTGGTGACTCCATTAATGGTGGGATAGTGCACGGATTGGTGGAAGGGGAAGCGGGGTGCCATATTCTTGGACATGGCAAAGGTGGCCCAGACTAGGCCGGCGTGCCCACCCCCAGGGGCCCGGGGCCCACGCTGGTCATCACTCTGCACAGCATTCTCTGGCTTCACCTGAATAATGGGAAACAGGTTGAAAATACTAGGCAGCAGTGAGCTCCAGTGTGCACAATTTGGTCCATCTGTGGTTGACTATTGACTCTCCACAACAGAGCGCTTGAACCTATGCACCAAAATCTCTTTCAAGAATGAGCATTGCTCTAAAGAGGAGCTACACGTAACTCTGAGTGAGGGTCTGAGAAGAGACTGTAACTCTGAGAGTAATTGTGGCTTTGATGAGGAGAGCCTGCAAGTACACAGAATAGTGTGATTTATAGATGATTCAGTGTGAGTGATTCTAAAAGGAGCCAACAACTGAGAAGAGCCCATGACATGAGTGTGACTCTGAGAAGACCCTGAAAACTATGAGAATATGAGTGTGACTCTGAGAAGAGATCGCTACTCAAAATGTCAGGCCAGAATGTGCTCTGCACTGAATACGGAGACTCCCTGATTCATCTTCCAAAGGTATGCCATAGTACATAAGCACCATCCTCCAGTGGAAAGTAGCATCAAATGCAGGGCTGACATGTTTGGACAATCAAACCAACTCCTGATGACGCGGTCAGAAGACTTGAGAAGAGCCAGTGAGCCTCTGGCCAGGCGCAACACAATTAATGCACAAAAGATATTTTGGAGTGGTTTAAAGCAAGTGCGCGAAAACTTATTCAAAAGGCTACTTTGCCAAGAAAAATAAAAAATTGACTCGAAAATAATCGCGGCAGTCTTTCACCCAAGATATTAATTAATGTGGTCAAGAGTATCTTGTACCTATATCCTGATGCAACAGTTACCGTGGCTCACCTATTGGCTGTATACTACTGCCAAAGCGGATCCACCACACAACGTATGATCAGGATATGAGGCAGCAGTTAGGCTATGTGGTGTGGCTTGAAGCTGGCACACAGTGGTAGTGGCGTTGCCTCGCTGAACCCAAGAGGTCAAAGAGCAAGGTGGAGATTGTACCACCACCTTTCATTCAAAACTAAACCCCAGTGGTGTTAGGCAATCAAAAGAGCACAGGCTGCTTGGCCAACACAAAAGGAAACGGGACACAAAAGAAAGTCACTCGGACAAGGAATGGACTACCACCAGCCAACATTGTAGGCAGTCGGTGTTCTGCCTCGCGTCCGGCGACATTTCCCAAATAGACGCTGCTCAGACTTACAGCATCTGCCACGCAGTCAAAGGCCCCACTGACGCCAACGACGAGAGAGTCCTCCAGTCGAACGTAGATGTCTGCGGTGAGGTGGGACAGGGCACTCGGGCCCAGAACCAGGGGTAGGATGGCCACCTTGTTGTCCACTAAGGTCAGTCCCGACATCTGGACACTAGAATAGATCTGGGGGGGGGGGTAGGGTTGGGGAGGGGGGGGGTGAGTTCATAGAGCTGCTTAATCACCAAAATCTAATCGGCAAGAACAAGTTTTCCTTGTGTAAGGGGGGGGGGGCAGTAGTAGGGTTGGAGGTGCAAGGGAAAGGGGGGAGACACGGGAGGATGACAGGGAGACGGGCACACAGATTCTTTGTGAGATCTCTCGCTGTCGGGCAGGTTTTTTTAAATGAGATTTGAAGGTTTGCATGGTGAGAATATCAGGATAAATAGGTTTGCGGAGACACCATGTAAATTCTCTTTTGTGAGTAAGTGTGGTTCTGAAAAGAACCGGAGGAACTCGACGTTTCGAACAGTATACTCTGCTCGTCTTCAGGAGAATGCTGGATTCCAACTGGGAATGGGGACTTATGTAGTGTGGAGAGGGATCCTGGGTTTTTTAGATAAAGGCTGGCTATGGGTGACCGACCTGCACAAGGCTGTGAAACAGATTGTGCGGGCGGACACCCATAGCCAGCCCTCAACTAATAAACCCTGCCCGACAGCGAGAGATCTCACAAAGAATCTGCATGTCCGTCTCCCTGTCATTCTCCCGTGTCTCCCCCCTTTCCCTTGCACCTCCAACCCTACTACTGCCCCCCACCTTACACTTGTATAACCAGGAGGTAGACCTGAAAAAAAAAATTATAGCTTGGAGGGAAGGTGGAGAGGGTTCATGTGATAGAGGGGCAGGGGATCAATGCCTCAAAGTAGACACCAGAATGTCAAAAAAGTCGTGGGATTTTCTCGAAGGCAGTAAGGTCCTGGTCCTGCTCAGATCAAAAAATAAATAAGGCCCTCTAACTTCTTGACTTTTTGAGTGATATACAAACTGCTTACTGACTAAAATTACCAAAATGCAAATCTCAAAATTTAGTGGATCTGACGTTTCGATCCTAGCAGGACCTTTCTCAAAGACAGACTTTTTGGTCACTAGGTACTTTAGACACCAAATGGTGATAGTTTTCCTCAAAACTTCAGCCACTTTGATTAACCATTAATTGTCTGTCCAGGATTTGGGCTCTGCAAAGGGTCCTACCCTTCCATAAAACCTTAAAGACTACCTCAAAGTAATTCAATGAGAGTTTGCCCTGCTCGACGTGATAAGCACTGAATGCCCAGTGCTTTGCCCAATGCCTGATGAAACAATTTCAGGCAGCTCGGGTGGGATTCGAACCTGCGACTCACTGCTTTCTAGTGCAGACGTCTTTACTAGAAAGTAGGAGTCACAAAAACCCGTCTGAGCATCAGGCAAAGCACTGCGCATTCAGTGCTCATCACGTCGAGCAGGGCAAACCCTCATTGAATCACATTTTCCTCAACGCAAACATCGCGTTATATCGACGATACCTCAAAGTAGATGCCGAAATCCCAGCACTTGTAGACCAGGAAGTTGGCGATCCTGGCGCAATCGGGCTGGCTGACCAGGAAGAGGTGGACGCCGTGCAGGGCGGAATGGGCCACGTTACCGCGCCAAGCGCGGGCGGGGTCGAAGTCCCCGTCGTCCGGGGAACAGGCCTCACCCTTGACCTTGAAAGCCAGCCTCTCCGAGCCAGCCACAGTGTTATTGAGCAGAAGCGGAGCGTCGGCTCGCTCTACCTCGATGCCGGCGTTCCACTGGAAGTTCTCCGTCTCAAAGCGGTCCTGGTAGGTGCCGGGGAAGACCACCTGGGTGACCAGGTTCCGGAGCAGCTGGTTCCCACTGCCCCACACGATCATACCTGGGCATGATGTGAGAAGCCAAGGCGGGGAACCAGTTACTACTTGGTCTACCAAAAGACCATGTCATTCATTTGGCTATGGCTGTAAATTACACAGAGTCTATGGAGGCCTCAAGCTGGTTGCGACCTGTCCTTCACATAGACCTGTGTGCTTTTTCCAGCCACAGCTTGAAAGACAACCACGGATTAGGTGGGATTTGAACCCGAACTCTTGTTTGACAGTGCAGCTGTCTTACCCACTTGAAAATCAAGCTGGCCGAGCACAAGTGGTAGATTCAAATTTGAATTTGAATAGCGGGTGACTAGACCATGACAATGAGGGTGTAATTCAATTAGGAGTTCCCCTTTTCAACAGGTTGTACAGGCACTGTACTGTAGGCTTGTCAGATTGGAGAAAAAAAACGGAAAAAACAAACAAGCAGCTTAGGTGGGATTCAAACCCATCCCTCTTGTTTCCGAGCCACTCAACCACCACTAATAAGCTGGTCGAGATTGTGCGACAGAGTCAGATCTGTGAGATTTCTGCCTTTTCAGAAAGGTGATGCTAGAATGGAAACCTCACACACCTCATCAGACTTCATTTTTGAGGCTCAAATCAAAATCGCAATCTCACCTCCGACACAGAAATCAAAAACGAAATCTGCAAATCTTCCAAAATGGGCCGATCGGCCGCACGTACCTGGCCCCACCGTATGGTGCACCACGTTGTCCCTGAGAACGAGGTTGTCCGTGCCGAAGACCCCCAGGGCGGGGCTGAATCCGTTGTGGAAGCTGCAGCCCTTGACCATTGATGGCTCCGCGTCGGTCACTTCCCCAACGTCCAGGAAGGCCAGAGAGTAGCGGGGGTCGTAGTAGTCGGACCATCCGAGCTGACCAGTGTGAAAGAACTCCACGTCCGACAGACTGGCATACCCTAGTTTGATTTAATTTTTTTAGATAAAAACCATTTTTTTTATTACAAATTGACTGTGAATTTTAAAAATTGACTGGAGCCCCCGTCTTCTCTCTTTCTCTCTTCTCTCTGTCACCCTTTCCCTTTGATGTTTCCCCCTTCCACTACCAAATCCCTACCCGAACCCCTGCCCTTCCATTTGATCTCACCCCACCAGCTATCCCCTTTGTCCTCTGTCTGTCATCCATGTCCCTGTTCATCATCATCATCGGTCGGCTGCGGAGCAGGTGACCACAAGCCGTCTCCAACCACTGCGGTCTTGAGCAGAGTTGACAATATCATTTTGGTTGTAGCATCCCTTGTCCCATTCCTATTTGGTTTTGTCCCGGTCATTCTGCCTTTTGAGAAAGGTCCTGCTAGGATTGAAACGTCAGGCCCTCCTCATTTTGTATCTTCTTAAAACAGGGATGAAGGAATCGCGGCTGAACCCTGCTGCCCCAATTCCCAGCTCGACCCAATCCCAGCAAGAGTGAGCTCTCACCTCGGTACTCCACTCCGCCCTGGGAGAAGCGGCCCACCAGCACGCGGCCTCCGTAGGACTCCTGGAACAGCCGATCGTAGTCTCCTCCCTCGATGCGGATGTTCCGGGTCAGCAGGCCCACCTCGGCTGCCATGGTGTACTCTGGGGTGGTCTCGGCTGATGTGGGCATGGCATAAGGCCCCCAAGGGTCAAAGAGCAAAGGTAAGATCAGAAAGGGAGATCAAAGAGCAAAATTTGACACAGACCCCCCAAAAATTGTCGGTTTTCTTTCATTTTTTTTAAAATTCGCTCCTTGAATTCGGCCCAGAGACTGGTCTCTGTAGGAATTAAGTGCCACCACCCAATGGCTAGACTATTATTTTGGCAGGTCCCCGAATAGTTCAGGTGGTAGAGCGCTGGTACCTTAAATAAAAAACAAGGGGTCAAATCCCACTCAGTGCAACATGCTTTGCTAATTTCATAAAAACTGCCGGTACATGAAACCATGGGCTCTGTATTTGAATTTTGGTCCTGACCAATTTTGATTCATTTTGGTTCATTATTTGCGGTTTTCGTTGATGAACAATAATAGAGGCAATGGAAGCACTGCTCCAGCACCTACCAATGTGTCGGAACGCGAAGCTGCCGTTGATCTGGAAGGTGGTGGCCTCGCCGTCGGCCACGCCCACGATGCGGAAGGTCTCTGTCTGCCACGCCTCGTAGGAGGTGGTCGCCACAACGATCTCGTCGCCGACCATCCAGTCGGTGGGCTCGGCCACGGTCAGCGTGCTCTGGCCGGGGTAGACCGTAGCAGCCAGCCGGGTCCAGTAGACAGTGTGGGCTTGGCCATGCAGGTCCAGCCCTCCAAACACACCTTTTTGAAAAGTCAGAAAATTGGAAAAAAATTATTCTGAAGCAAAGATCCTATTTTCACTGTTTTCATGTCTTTGAGAGAATTAGGTTTGTTTCAAGGCTTCTTAGATTCGTTTTAGTCATATACAGTATGGAACGTGGCTATAACGAATGCCGATATACCAAACATTCGGCTACAACAAACCCTTTGGCCTTTGGCTCCCGATTTTTGTGGACAAAATATGTGGCCGCAATTGCTCTAACAAATGGCCGCTCTACCGAACAATTTTCATGGATCCCGGGATGTTCGTTATAGCGACGTTCCACCGTACTGTACTTCCATCTAGAGCCTTGAAGCCCTCTATCTGGTGCCCTCTAGTGGTGGTGCATGTTTGCCAACCAGTGTCGATCCTGCCCACCTCATCCCTTCAAGGCATATAGACCTTTCTTTTGCCACGTCACAAGTCACGTGACAAAACACATCCAAAATTTTTGGTTGGCATTGACACGAACTTGGCACGCCGATAACAACTCTCACAAGTTTACATTTGTCCTGAATGGTGTTCTGTGATGAAAAGTGGTATTAAGTTGCTGTTGCTGTTGCTGCAGCAAATGATACAGAAGAGATTTGGAACGAACAATTGTCCATTTCCCTGAATCAGAGGCTCATAGGCCTACCGTCTTGTTCCGTTCTGAAATTTAACCATCGGTTTGTCATTATATCTTTCTCTTGACAATTTGTCTAGTTGGTTTGCTTAAGAGGATGTCAAATTTGTGCCCTGTGAAACTGGAACATAGGAATGATCTTCAGTAATTTGGTTAATATCAGACAGCACCGGGTGTCTCCTACTGTACAAAATGATAATCCGGAAATCTTGCCAACCAAAGAGTTTACATGTGTGGGTTTCCAGTCAATGTTTGTAAACAGTGGAAAGGTCTGTCCATTCAATAGGCCCACCTAGAGCCTTGGAGCCAAGGTTGGGTCCGCTAGGCAGGGCCTGGTCCGGCGTATGGTGGTCCCCCAGCAGCACGATGTCAAGGCGGTGAGTAAAGGGCTCCTCCTGACTGAATCCGGCCACAAGCCGGCCGCCCTGGATGAGGATGTGGGTGGCCTCCAGCCGATTGTCCTGACTGTCCTCAATCTCCAGGCCGCCCTGGATGACCAGCTTGCCCAGCACAGGAAGCTGGACATCGGCCACGATCCAGGCCGCTGTTGATGACCACACACACAAAAGAAAGATTTGAAATCTTAATTTTTACATCATGTGGCAGCATCCAAATGTATTTGGGCATATAGGCTGATAATAAGGGGTTGGTGTTTGATGACCTTGTCTAATCAATGTATTCAGTCACCTGGTATAGGTAGACAGCTTGGTAGAGGTTGGCCGGTAAAAGTAATCATTCTGCTCCATTAAAGTAACCGAGAGTGAAGTTTAGAAGGACGCTTCCACTGGCCTTAAAATGAGAAAAGTAACCATCGTCTCGGTTACTTCGGACCCAAATAAGTCTAGTGGGAATGCGGTATTAAGCCACGTTCATCAACAGCCCCAGCTGTAACAGATTTTGGTTGTTTTTTGTTTTTAGACTTTCCAGGCCTCTCTATAGACCTACCAAAGAATAGACCCTTTTTTATCCAGAAATCTTTCAAATTACCCTAAAAAAAAGGCCATCTTCATTTTGTTCTCTTTATTCTGTCAAGCTAAAAAAAAGGTTCTTGTAGCAAGCTGACTCACAGGCTGGTATCGTGATGTCGTCCCCATCTTCCGGAAACTGGCCGGTTTCCCAGGCCATTGGATCTGACCAGCGCTTGAAATCGTCCGGCCGCTCACCCGGGGGCGGGCCAACCTGGGGCGGCAGGCAGTCCTCATAGTAGCAGCTGTAGACATTTAGGGACATGTCCTGATCCCTCGGGTCAGACTCCCCTTTGCCGGAAACTTGAGGGAAACAAGAGAGAGAGAGGGGGGGTGAGTGAGAGAGAGAGACAGCCAGAGAGAGGGGAGGGAGGGAGAGAGAGAGGGAGAGAGGGAGAGAGAGAGAGAGAGAGAGAGAGAGAGAGAGAGAGAGAGAGAGAGAGAGAGAGAGAGAGAGAGAGAGAGAGAGAGAGAGACAGGCAGACAGACAGACAGACAGACAGACAGACAGACAGAGACAGAGAGAGAGAAAGAGAGAGAGAGGCAGAGAGAGAGACAGAGAGAGAGAGGGGGAGAGAAAGGGAGAGAGAGAGAGAATTTGAGAGAGGGAGAGACAGACAGACAAAGACAGAGACAGAGAGAGAGAGGGGGAGGGAAAGTGAGAGAGGGAGAGAAAAACGGAGAGAGGGAGAGAGAATGTGAGAAAGGGAGAGAGAGAGAGAGAGAGAGAGAGGGGGGGAGAAAGTGATAGAGGGAAAGACAGAGACAGAGACAGAGAGAATGTGAGAGAGGGAGAGAGAGAGACAGAGAGAATGTGAGAGAGGGAGGCAGAGAGAAAGAGAGAGACAGAGAGAATGTGACAGAGGGAGAGACAGAGAGAGACAGAGAGAATGTGAGGGAGAGAGAGAGAGAGAGAGACAGGAAGATCACAAAAGCACAGCATACTCCACTTTCATACTGTTACAGCCCACTACACATGTATAACGAGGAATGCTTTCTGTAGCAATTGTCTGTTACAGCAATAACACAATGGAAATCAAGCATGGTTGTGGTATTTCAAAGGTTAAGATTATAATTATATTGCAATTTATTTATCCAACATATTCAATGGTAGTTTTGCATTTTCCGGCCACCTTTTGTTGATACTTACTGAGGTAAGTCAGTGTCTGCAAGTTGTTATCAAAGTAGAAATCTGCATTTTGGTTGGCGGCATAAGTCGGCACGGTTTCCGTCGAGTTCTGAATCTGTCCATTGATGGCAAAGCCGTCGGGCCGCTGGGTGAAGTCATGACTGACCAAGACGTGATCGCCTTCGCCAAAACCGTAGAAGGTGGCGCTGTAGGTGATGTTGGTGACGTGGGAGACATCCTGGAAGGTCATGTCGTAGGTGTCGCCGTCGATCAGGGTCACCATCCATCCGTTCCCGTGGGTTATGCGCTCCTCGCGAAACGGCACGGCCGAGGTGCCGTGGGCGTTGGCGAACAGGGCCGCCTTGCCCCGGAGAGAGCTCGGGAGGGCGCCGTTGAAGGCCAGACGGTGGAGGCGGACCGAGGGATCGCAGACGGAGCCCGGAACGGCGCCCAGGCCGTAGGCGGGATCGACGCGGCAGGCCGCGGGCGGGAGGTTGGGGTTGGCGGGCAGGGCCACGCCGCCCGGCGTGCCCGTCAGCGAGCCGTCCATGTCCTCCAGCCAGCACTCGTGCTGCCACTGGAAGGCCGCCCGGTTGGGCGAGTCCACAAACTCCAGGCCCCGCAGGCGAACCTCCCGCCCGCCCTGGTCCTGCCGGCACTTGGAGCAGTAAGCGAGGGCCGCGCACTGCGGCCGGTCGAAGTTGACAAAGACGGCGCCGTCCAACGTCAGCCCCTCCAGCTGAGGCCCCCGCACGCCGGCCTGGGTGCATCCGCGGGCTTTGGTGTGGGCCACCACTGTGAGATCCTTGATCAAGGCACCGCCGTCACCCCAGGGAGCCCGAATAGTCTGGTACTCGACGCCGGACATCGTGGCGTCGGCCACGACGAAGTCGTGAAACTGGACAGCGCCAACCTCCACGGCCTCGGCCCCGCGCTCCGTCTCCCAGACGTAGAGGGAGTCAAAGACGGCTGGCTCGTCATCGCCGGCGCCGCACGCCCCGCCCCGCTTCGGGTGGTAGGTCGGAAAGACCCAGAGCCCGTACCAGCCCTGGGCGTGGGCCGTGTTGTTGCGGAACTCCAGCAGGGGGACGTTGCGCGGGCAGACGGCCCGGGTGGCCGAGGGGCCGCCGGGGTGGGCGGGCATGTTGTACCAGAAGCCGAAGTGGGAGCCGCCGGCCGCCGCGTTGTGCCGGACGGCGTTGTCCGGGTTAGTGATCCAGAAGGCGGCCGGGGTCACGTCCACGTTCAGCAGGCTGCTGCTGGGGCGGACCAGGAGCCCCAGGTTGTACTGGAGGACGTTGCCGGTCTCGATGCCGTCCTCCAGGAAGAAGGCGTGGCCCATGACGTCGTAGGCCACGTTGCGTTCCACCAGGAGCCTGTGGGAGCCGTGGATGGTCAGGGCCCGGTTGAAGGTCCCGTGAATGGCGCAGCCTCGGACGTAGGAGCCGAGCACGTCGCCGCTCATGTGGAAGTGGATCGGGTAACGGCCCAGGCGGAAGGCTTGGCCGGCGTGCGTGATCTCCACGTACTCAATGCGGCCGCGGATTTGTCCGGGCCCAGCGGCAAAGAACATGATCTGTGAGCCAAACTGATCACTGCCTGTCTCCTCACCCAGCTTGCCCAGGAAACAGGTCTGCGTGGCAAACTGCCCTGTAAACACGATCACAAGAAAACATACAGAACTACTGTATGCAAAAATGTTGCAACCGGCTCCCTGACTAAAATGATCAAAAACTATGATGGCCTGATGACCTGACCCCCTGACACCTGACCCCCTGACTCCTGACCCCCTGTCTTCTGACCCCCTGACTCCTGATCGACCCCCTGACTCCCTGACTTCTGACCGCCCTGACCCCTTGACTCCTGACCCCCTGACCCCTTGACTCCTGACCCCCTGACACCTGACCCCCTGACTCCTGACCCCCTGTCTTCTGACCCCCTGACTCCTGACCCCCTGACTCCTGACCCCCTGACTCCCTGACTCCTGACCGCCCTGACCCCTTGACTCCTGACCCCCTGGCACCTGACCCCCTGACTCCTGACCCCCTGACTCCCTGACTTCTGACCGCCCTGACCCCTTGACTCCTGACCCCCTGACACCTGACCCCCTGACTCCTGACCCCCTGTCTTCTGACCCCCTGTCTTCTGACCCCCTGACTCCTGACTCCCTGACTCCTGACCCCCTGTCTTGACTCAAAGAAGACCGCAAACCAGAGCCCCGACCCTGACCCTCTCATCCCAATCCTTCCCCTACAAAACCTCACCCCCTAATTGACTCACCCGTGTTGAAGTCCTTGGGGCAGGCCTCGTACTCCTCCGTCCACTCCTCCTGGACCGAGCCGCGGACGCGGACGTTGCGGGTCAGGAGGCCCACCTCCGCCCTCATCTCCAACGGGACTCCGCCCACCACCTGACTGATGCCCAGGTGCTCATAGGCCAAGGGTGGTGAGAAGGACAGAACCCTTCCGTCCGATGACACATCTTGCCGGGGGAGTCAAACAAAAAAGGTTCCAACTTGAAGGTCACATACAAGCATGGCTGAAATGTGCGGTCCCCTCTAATTAGCGGCTCGCTAACAACTCCATTTTTATTATCAATCTTGGATGTTCTATGAAAATATGCGTAAAACTTATCAAACCAAAGGCTTAGGATTTAAATCCTAGTTGTCTTCACTCCTTTGTCATAAAAGGTTCAGTTTACTGTAGGTCGCCAACAAATCGTGTAGAGCATAAAACCTTCCCTCAAATAGTGGTTGTCATAGCCCTTTACAAAATCCACTGATCAGGCTTGAGCTCAGACTTCGTCTCTGTCTGACAAAACCTGAAAATCCAGGTTGCGGTTTATTGCCAAATTTGAAGGATTATTGGCTTGTTAGTACAGAGTATCCATCAAGAAACTGAGGCCAAATTGTTGTTTCTAGATGTTTCTCTGTGGCATTATAATGGGTGAGGGAAATATGACCCAAGCCTAAGTCTGAGCCTAAGCCTTCATTTTGTAAATGGCTAAAGTTGTCTCGTGAGGCCTGCGTCAACTTACCGGTGAGGGTGACTTTCTCGGTCTCGTACTGGCTGTGCCGGTAGCCCGTGGTGGCAATGGCCACCTCGTCCCCAGCCTCCCAAGTCACCTCGTGCTCCACCGTCATCGCGGTCGCTCCCACCACCGCAGTCTCAGCTAGACGTGTCCAAGTGAAAGGAACAGGCTTCCCTGATGATAGACGTTCCAATAAAAAAAAAAACACGGGAATTAAAAACAGAGATCGGCTAGAATTGACCATTCAAACGACCTGCCAACTGAGGTCATGCGGTGAAAAGTGCATGTGGCAGAGCTTTTGGGAAAAAACAAAGTCTTAAACAAAGGCTCTTTTCAGCCAATTATGTAGCTTAACAAATTGTGCCAGGTTTTGTCTGTAGTATGACTCACTCATACCCTACTTCCATGCTTATTCACAGTGTACTCTTATCTTATTTAACAGGTTTTTATTGTTCCTGATTGTTTAGCGAGTTTTGAAAATTGCACAATGTTGCAAACTGCTTACTGACTAAAATGACCAAAATGCAAATCTCAAGATTTAGTGGGCCTGACGTTTCAATCCTAGCAGGACCTTTCTCAAAAGCAGAAACCTCAAATAAAAAAAAGGTCCTGCTAGGATCGAAACGCCCACTAAATTTCAAGATTGTTAATAACAGAAAGAAAACCTGTGTGGCAGTTGTGATACCTAAGTAGGAGGTGACACCGTGTACATCATCTGCTCTTCGGAGAAGGAGAATGGCTCCTCAAGAGATGATATACATGTACATGTACAATGTAGAGTACATGATGTCACCACCAACTAACCTCCTACTTGCTATTTGCATTGCAAACCTTCGTATCAGTCCTGTGGTGGATTTCACAAAGCCTTACAATGCATCGCAACTCAACTTACGATGGATAACCCATCGCAAGTTGTGATATACCATATTGTTTCTGCATCATATCGCTCAACATCTTGTGATTGATCGTAAGTTACGATGGGTTTGGTGAAATCGACGGCTAGGAACTGAAAAGTGCCCCAGTGTGAAATGGCTAAAACTACATGGCGTCACTGTCAACTTTCCACCTTGTGATTCCACCATGCACTTCAAGTCTTCTCATATGAGATTTGAAGGTTTGCATGGATAATTAGGTTTGCGGTGACACCATGTAAATTATCTTTTGTGAGTAAGTGTGGATCTGAAAAGAACCGGAGGAACTCTAGAGTTCCTGGTGTTTTCAGAGAGAACACCATGTAAATTCTCTTTTGTTAGTAAGTGTGGTTCTGAAAAGAACCGGAGGAACTCTAAAGAAACCCTAGAGTTCCTCTGATTCTTTTCAGAACCACTCTTACTCACAAAAGAGAATTTACATGGTGTCACCGCAAACCTAATTATCCCAAGTCTTCTCATCATGGCCTCACCGTGTAGGTCCAGGGTGCCGTTGCGGACGGCCAGCGTCTTGGCCCCAAACAGCGGCAGCTCCTTGGAGCGCACGTGGCCGTGCATGGTGACGGTGGCCTGGTGTTGGAAGGGCTCCTCCTCCGTGCCAATCTGCAGGACACCTCCGTCCACGATCAGGATGTTCTCGGCGTTCAGCTCAATGTCCTTCTCGTCAAACACCAGCGAACCGCCTGATCTCAATGGGGAGAGGAGGAAAGGGGAGGAAATCGATTTCCCCCAAAATTAAACCCCACTTCTAGCCTTTTTAATTATCTTAAAATTTAGTGGGCCTGATGTTTCGATCCTAACAGGACCTTTCTCTGCCTTTGAGAAAGGTCCTGCTAGGATCGAAACGTCAGGCCCACTAATTTTTCAGATTTGTATTTTGGTAATTTAAGTCAGTAAGCAGTTTGCAACATTTTTGTATATCACTTTTTAATTATCAACAGGTCTCGTTGTTTTGGGGGGTTTTATTTGGGTTTTTTGTATTCAAAATCGCCCAAAACAAGGCTGAAAAACCACTAAAGGTTATAGGGCTAGAGAAAGATGGAGATACATGTAGAGAGGGACTCAGGAAGGCTGTATGTTACAAGGTGTTGACTATCCACTCCGGACTGCATGGCCAAAATATACCCAAGTGCAACAGTGAAATCATTCGACAAGTCTACCATCAACGTCTATCCTTATCAACAGGGCCCAATTTCAAAGAGCCGCTTAGTGCCAAAATTTGCTGAAGCACAAAAAGTCATCACTCAGAGGATCACTTTGCCAACCCCAACTTCACTTTTGTTTCATGCTAAGTTAAGAAGAGTGAAATACAAGATATCACATTGAAGTGGGGTTTGTAATCCAGTTTGCATAAAGAAGACTTTTCCTGCTTTGCAGATTTTCACGCGAAATTAGCCCAGGTGTTGAAGGAGAACAATTGTGCCTGACACTTTCTTGCCCAATGAGTAATACAAGGTACGCGGTGCTACTGCGAATGTAATATAACCTACTACTGTACCTGCAACCTAAATACCTTCACCTTGACTAGCCCAAAATCTCATCCAAATAAAATAGTTTTGAAATTACTGGAGGACTGTAATTATGTTTCAATCTTATCAGGACCTTCCTCAAAAGACTAATAGGTTCATCATCAGGTGGTGTCTGGTCTCCTGCTCGTATCTTCGCTCACCCTGTATCATCAGCATGGACAGCACCGGAGTAGTCTGGTCCAAGAGCAGTGTCTGGCCAGCCGGAACCACCACAAAGTCCCCTTCGATGGGCGGGGCATTGCCGCCCCAAGTGTAGGGGGAGGACCAGACGTCCACGTAGTAGAATGCTGCATTGGTCTGTACAGACAACAACAACAAAAAACAAAAAAACAATAACATTTGTCAGGATGGTAGCCACACTCCTACTGTCCATCTCATCACTGTGGAAATCTAAACTGTGAAAATTGGGTGGATATGTTAATCATCTTGCCGTGAAAAACAAAATTCATAGTGATTTCATGGATCCTTTTGAAGTGAATTCACCTTGAAGATTTCACCTCGCATGACCTGCTCTAGCCAAATCACCACACAACTCATCTGCTAGGCAGTTGTGGACTAGTCTGTGTAATTGTACACCATGGGCTTGTGCATTGCAGCCATTCACCACCAAGAATATGTGACCTTTATACACTGGTGAAATCACCGTGAAAAGCTGGTGAAAAGCATCTGACCATTAAAAAATGGTGAAACTGCAGTGAATATTCTTTTCACGGCAACTTGACATTTTCCACCTAATGATTTTCAGGGTTTAGATATTCTGAGTGTCTGTTAATTATCATTCGATTACATCTTCATTCCAATCAGTTTTTGTATTGTGATTCAGCCTTTGACAGAAATCCTGTTAGGTTTGATGTTGAGGTGGACTTGCTTGGTAGGTCTATAAGGATCCTACAGGCCTTGTGCCTTTGTCACGCTCCTTCGCTCACCTGTGTCGCGATCCCGTTCGGCCCGATACTGACCCTCACTTTGGTCAGTTCGGAGTGACCGTGTGCCTCAGTGGTACAGACAATCTCGGAGGTAGACTGCGAGTCTGTAGGGCAGTCTGTGCCCCCGATGGTCACCTGGTTCCCAGAAGGCCTAGGAAGAGTCAGAGGGCAGGGGGTCAGAGGGCAGACAGTCCAGGGACAGGATCATCAGCGTATATAGATACATCCGTACTACCCGGTACACTATTGATGCAGCAATTATAATTCAACGCATGCAAAACCACACAACGACTTGAGTTGAGAGTTGAGACAAAGATTCAGAGTTAACATACCGGTAATGAAGACTGGATTGACAGAGGCAGACTTGTATGACTTGTATGTGACTGACTCAGACTCGAGTCCAACTCAGACTTGATCTAGATCGGAACTCAGACTCAGACTCAAGAGATGTGACTCAGACTCAGACAAGCTCAAGAAATAGGGATGAATAATATCATTTTTCTATAACATTTTTCTATAACTGTCTGAAATTCTGGCGCGTGGATGATGATGATGACTCACAGGAATCCAGACCCTAGGATGGTCAGTCGAGTCCCTCCCTGCGTACCACCCCGCCTGGGCTGGACGGAATCAATCACTGGTGTCAGACTGGTCCTATAGGTGAAGGCACTGGTCAGAGTGACCATAGCACCACTGGGAAGGCTGACCATCACATCACAAGGAAGATCATGAGTGCCTAAAAATGAATTTGGTTAAAAACAAATTAATTTGACATTCACTGATTTGAAGGTTTGTGATGATAAAGTTTACAATCTAAAGATTTCTTTGAAAAAAAAAAAGGCAAAGAAAACTTTGACGGGACACGGACATGAACCTGAGATCTCTGGTTTTATGTACCAATACTCTTACCATCAGAGCTATCCAACCCTTAGTTGGCACCACTCCTAAATAGTTAACTACATGTGTACAGTCATCTTTGCCGATTTGGGAGGGGGAGTTTCAGAAAATGTGGGTCTTCAATAAGGATTTGCCCTACTTGACAAAATAAGCACCGGAATCCTCAGTAATTTGCCCGATTGCCTGTGAAAAAAATTCAGTCAGCTGTGGTAGGATTCAAACACAAAACTCATGCTTTCTATAGTGCAGACGTCTGATGGCTTGACCACCTGGGTCTGATTTCATAGAGCCGCTTAAACGTGAAGATCTGCTAAGCAGGAAAAGTCTTCCTCGTGTAGGCAGGATTACAAACTGCACTGCGATGCGATGCCAGTTGCTTTTGACTTGTATTCCACTCTTCTTTGCTTAGCATGAAACACCAGTGAAGTTTGGGTTGGCAAGGGGATCCTGCATGTGGCTCATGAGTTTTTGCGCTGAAGCACTTTTTGACGCTTAAGCGGCGCTATGAAATTGGCCCCTGGCAGATCGAGGCCGTGTGGCGGATCAGGCAAAGCAATCAGGCAATCGGTCAAAGCACTGAGCACTCAGTGCTTATAACATCGAGTAGGGCAAACCCTGGTTGAATTACAGTCTCCTTGATGCACATTGGTTCTGGCGGGGTATACCTGAGTTGGAAGGCACTGTGCAGTTGATGGTGGAAGACTGGACACTGGTCAGTGGGCAAACGATGTCACAGATCAAGACGGTGGCCGTCTGGTCAAACCCTGTCCCGACCAGGACCATGTCCTGCCCTCCACCAAAGCTTCCTGTGGGGAACAAAATAAGAACATCAAAGAAGGAGTCACAATCTACCAAAGTTTGGATAAGGAACGAGACTGCTTGTTTTTCCTATCTTTCTTTTAATGTCGTGGGTAAGGGTTTGGTCTTAGGCATGAAATAAAATTGGAATTTGGGTTCAGACGGCACCACATGTTTTTGTCAGGGGGTGCTGGGATTTGTAAGATTATTCTCATGAAATGGAGTTCTTGAATGTATGTTTAAAAAAACGGGGCATGCTGTAGCATATATTCCCCCATTACCCCATCATAAAAGTTGGGGGTGGTGCTGCAGCCCCCTCAGCACCCCCGTACCCATGGGCTTGTTAGGGTTAGGGGTGAGGGGTGAGGGTTAGAGGAAGATTTGGGTTGGGGCAACAAGGTAAGGATCAATGCCATGCTCAGGCTATTAAAGGATGAAGGGCAGATATAGGGCTAGGGATCGACAGGCACTGGGCCGCATCCTTACCCCTTATTTATTTATGTATAATTTATTTATTTATTTATTTACATCTCCTTTAATGAGGGCAAGCTCCATCAGTGCACAACTGTGCTTTCCATAGAGGCCCTCAAAATACAATCAATAACCCTAAAGTAACCTCAATTTCTGTCTGTCTATTCACCGCAGGCAAGACCGCGGATGCGATCAATGTTACAATAAAATGTTAAGTATTGTAAAAAAAAAAATCTCACTTTAAAACAAAGCACTAAAAACAATTTACTTGCCCTCTCACTTGCACTCGTCCGCAGGAGTCTGAAAAAAAAAACCCAAATAAAAGCACCACTGGCTCACCTTCGACTGGATTATTGGAAGTGACCAGAAGCTCGTACTGGAATTGCTGGTGGCCAACGGACAGCCCCTTCCCTGCAACGTCGACCACGAGGGGGTAGGTGCCGGCGGAGTGTTCCCCGAGGGTGCAGTTGGCGGTGTCGTCGGCCACCGAGGTGACCCGACAAGGCGTCCCATCCAGGGACACGGTGAGATCGGCAATGGCCGCGCCAAAGCCAGAGCCCGTGACGGTGATCACATCCCCGGTCTTGCCTGCGGTGAACAGACAGACAGAAATTGAGGTTCAGGGCTTGGAGAATGAAATGTAAACGAGATATGAACCAAAACTTAAAAGGAGGCTTCGATTTCAATAGTGAGCTTTGAATGAAGTCTTACCTTGGTAAGTTTCAGGGTAGAAGTTGCCAAATTAAATATCAAATAGTCTAGTCATATTAGAACCCCCCCCCCCCACCACGGCAAAGACTACCGGTAGTTGACTATTACGGAAGGCCACCATCTGAGGGCTGGATAGCTCAGATGGAAGAGCACTTTTACATGTACGTTAATCCAGAGGTATCGGGTTCAAGTCCTGGTCAAGTCAAAGTTTTCTTTGCCAAGTTTTCAATATTCATTAGTGAGAATAGTAGACACAATGTGACAATTTCAACAATTGGGGTGGGGCATCAGTCAGAAGCAATGAACCCTCATCAGCCATAAAGGCCTATATATCTCCAGGGACCACATCCTAATTTTCATTCAGATGCAAAAACAATTAGTCAGCAACCCATCTACAGCAGTTTGGAGATCACACGAAAGTGCATCACATTTTAAAATAAGGTTTTAGAACTCTGTCTTCAAACAACTAACAGAAAGGGAAAAAAATGTGTGGGAAATTTGTCTCGCTATTCCACTTGAAATTTAAATCACGAAAATTAGGACGGCATGACATTTCGATCCTAGCGGGACCTTACTCGATGACCGAATGACGAATGAAACTTAAATCAAACAAATAACAAGCCGACTGGGAACTTTTGAAAATTTTTAAAAATGCTAAACAAAATTTGGACTACCCACCATCTAAGTAAGGACTGAATAGCTCTGATGGTAAGAGTGCTGTATGCAAAACCAGAGGTCTCAAATTCCCGTCCAGTAAATTTTTCTTTGCCATTTTTCAACTTTAAATCTAATTAGATAAAATCATTAGATATAACATGTTTTACATTGAGGAGAGTGTAATTCTGCCTTTGAGAAAGGTCCTGCTAGGATCAAAACGTCAGCCTCACTAAATTTTGAGATTTGCATTTTGGTAATTTTAGTCAGTAAGCAGTTTGCAACATTTTTGTATATTACCATCAGAGTGTAATTCAATGAGAGTTTGCCCTGCTCGAACATGATAAGTCGAGCAGGGCAAACCCTCACTAAACTTTAAATCTGCTACTTGACTGACCTTTGACCGGGCTGACTGAAGTGACCACTGGCGTGACTGCGTTGGAGTAGTTATAGGACTGAGCCGAATAGGCAGCTCCATTGGCAGTCACTATCAGGCTGACCGGTCCGGCGGCATGAGCCCTGGTCAGGCAGGTGACCTCAGACAGGCTCAGGGTCCGCACCTCGCAGGACTGGCCGCCGATACTGACCGCCGTGTCCCCTGCCACAAAGCCGCTGCCCGACACAGTGACCAGCTGTCCTCCGGCCGTGCTGCCGCGGGACGGAGCGAGGTCGTAGATGACCCTGGCGCTGGTCACTGTGCTGTCCACGCCGAACCTGGCGTCGCCTTTCCCCGCGACGTGCACCGCGACTTCGCGGCGGCCGGCGGCGACGTAGCCGAGGTCGCAGTCAATCGCGCCGTCCGACGCTGCAGCGATGGCGCACTCCGTCCCGCCCACCAAGACGCCAACCGCCGTCGCGTCCGCGCCGAAACCCGACCCGGTGATGGTCAGCGAGGTGCTGGGTCCGGAGACGTCCCGGGGGCTGACCCCGTCGACCAGTGGCGTCTGGCCGTCGTCAAAGCGGAAACTGCAGTTGCCGGCGCAGACTGCCCGCTGCGAGTTGACTTCCAGCGTCAGATCTGCCGCAGATGCACACAGCCTGCCGTCACTGCTGCTGCTGCTGCTGTCGGATGCCGTGACGCAAACGATCTCCGTGTAGGTGAGAGACTGGACCAGACAGGCCCGCTGGCCGATCCACAACGATGCGTCGCCGTGGGAACCAGCACGGGCGGGGTCTGAATGGCAATATTCAAATTGGAGGGAATCCTAATCAAAGTGTTTATATCAATATAAAGACAACGCGACATCTGAGGTCATGTGGTGAAGAGAACTCAGTGAAGCTTTGGGCAGATCATACATTATGCCCTGCAGAATGCCAATCTCTGTAATTGAAATAAATAAAGTGCGTGGCTTTATGCAATTTGTATTACATGTTCACTAACTTTTGAAAGCTATCACCATGACTAGATTGCCCAATAGTTTGGAGGTTTTGCATCATTGATCTCGCCAAGAAAGATCAGAACACCTCAAATTCCCCCAGTCATACATTTGCTAATAAACAGCATTGTAAGGTACAAGGGTCAAAATGTTCAATCGATCGAGTGTGCGACTTTCAAAGAGGGTTTGCCCTGCTTGAGTGCTCAGTGCTTTGCCCGATGCCTGATGACAAAAAAAATCTGGCAGCTCTGGCAGGATTTGAACCCACGACTCCAGCTTTCTAGTGCAGACATCTTAACCACTTCACCATCGAGCTGGTTGAGGTTGTGTGCTCACACAGTGCTTATCACGTCGAGTAAGGGCAAACCCTCATTGAATTACATTCTCCTCGACGCAAACATCATGTCATATCTATGCGCGCCTTAATTCGTTGTCATGGATTTTGGTTGCAAATAGATTTACCGATGGACTGTAGGCTTGTTGATTGTGGTGACAGGAACCCAGAGCCGGTAACGGTGATCTTTGTGCCGCCGGCGACAGAGCCCTGGTGGGTGGAGAGGCGGTCGATCCTCGGCCTGAGTGTGAAGCCCTGGTCCAACGGCGACGGTATCCGATTCAGGGCCTGCCCGCGATTCTTGACGACCACCGACACGGCAAAGGGCTCCCCCACGGGCATACTCCCTGCCGCATCCACCAGGCAGGACAGTTCCGTGGACGAGTTGGTCTGCACGGCACAGGAATAGTCGCCCACATGGATTTCGTTCTCGCAGTCGACCGAACTGAAGCCTGTCCCTCGAATAGTCAGCCAAGTACTCGAGTCACCCCTAGTTCCAAATAATTTTCAAACAAATGAAGGAAAACTGATTGCGAATTTTTTTCAAACATTGAAAAATGACAAAGAAAACTTTAACTGGACTGGGACTTGAACCAGAGACCTCTGGTTTTTCATACCAGCACTCTTACTATCTGAGCTATCCAGCCCTAATTAGATGGTGGCCTGATAAATCTGATAATGAGAGTATGGCTCTGAGAAGAATTGGTAACTCTGAGAATGAGTAAGGATCTGAGAAGAGCAGATAACTCTGAGAATGAGTGTGGCTCTGAGAAGAGCCGGTGACTCTGAGAATGAAATTGGCTCCGTTTGAGAAGAGCCGGTGACTCTGAGAATGAAATTGGCTCCGTTTGAGAAGAGCCGGTGACTCTGAGAATGAGTGTGGCTCTGAGAAGAGCCGGTGACTCTGAGAATGAGTGTGGCTCTGAGAAGAGCCGGTGACTCTGAGAATGAGTGTGGCTCTGAGAAGAGCCGGTGACTCTGAGAATGAGTGTGGCTCTGAGAAGAGCCGGTGACTCTGAGAATGAGTGTGGCTCTGAGAAGAGCCGGTGACTCTGAGAATGAGTGTGGCTCTAAGAAGAGCCGGTGACTCTGAGAATGAGTGTGGCTCTGAGAAGAGCCGGTGACTCTGAGAATGAGTGTGGCTCTGAGAAGAGCAGATAACTCTGAGAATGAGTGTGGCTCTGAGAAGAGCCGGTGACTCTGAGAATGAAATTGGCTCCGTTTGAGAAGAGCCGGTGACTCTGAGAATGAGTGTGGCTCTGAGAAGAGCCGGTGACTCTGAGAATGAGTGTGGCTCTAAGAAGAGCCGGTGACTCTGAGAATGAGTGTGGCTCTGAGAAGAGCCGGTGACTCTGAGAATGAGTGTGGCTCTGAGAAGAGCCGGTGACTCTGAGAATGAGTGTGGCTCTGAGAAGAGCCGGTGACTCTGAGAATGAGTGTGGCTCTGAAAAAAGCCGGTGACTCTGAGAATGAGTGTGGCTCTGAGAAGAGCCGGTGACTCTGAGAATGAGTGTGGCTCTGAGAAGAGCTAGTAACTCTGAGAATGAGTAAGGATCTGATAAGAGCAGATAACTCTGGGAATGAGTGCGGCTCTGAAAAGAGCCGCGCATGACTCTGAGAATGAGTGTGGCTCTGAGAAGAGCCGGTGACTCTGAGAATGAATGTGGCTCCGTCTGAGAAGAGCCGGTGACTCTGAGAATGAATGTGGCTTCGTCTGAGAAGAGCCGGTGACTCTGAGAATGAATGTGGCTTCGTCTGAGAAGAGCCAGGGAGTCTGAGAATGAGTGTGGCTCTGAGAAGAGCCGGTGACTCTGATAATGAGTGTGAGTCTGAGAAGTTTCAGGCTTTGTTTGCCTTACATGTTAGGTGTTATTTCATCAACAACCGGTGTACTGCAATCCCAGTAGGCAAAGTAGAAGGACTGGGCATCATCTCCCGCTGCCTTGGGTGTGGTGCATCCTGGGATTGCAGTGTCATCACCAGGACAACTGTCCGGGCTCATTGGAACAGCACCTAAAAAACAACCAACAATTTCATTAGAAAGAAAACGCATTCATCATAGGGTCATGCATCTCGCTTATCGACAAAATACATGTAGATAGCGTCACATCCTGAAGACAGACAGAGCATTCCATCTATTGCAGACACGTGCTTCGGTAAACTTCAGAACCACACATACCAAAGTGATCAACTTGTGGCAACCCTCAGTAACACTGGTCTTTATATGCCAGTGCTCCAGATTAAGAGCACTGGAGTGGTACAAAACCAGGCCAGATGAATAACAAAGGAAGCAATCCACGTTCCCTTTTGTTATGCATACCCTACCAGTGGGCATGGTCCAGCAAACTCCCAAACAAGGTACATGGATATAAAGGAAATTCCAAAGGCTGAGCCAACTTGCAAATGAGGGTCTTCTGGTGTAGCACCCCAGAAGGAATGATGCCCATTCAATAGAACATGGTGTGTTACTTGGAGGCCCCTTTTGTTACAGTATTAACTGCACGGTATTGGCCTGTCAAAGCCAAAACCAGACCTTGGGCCAATTTCATCGAGCCACTTAAGTGCCAAAAATTATTCATAGGATCGATCTCCTAATCATTTTTGCGATTGAACGTGAGCTACAATGACTTTGGTGAAGTCGACCGCTGAATGATTAAGATTTGTTGTGGGTTCAATTAGATTTTTAGGACCGTGGTTTTCTGTGAGTTTTGAAATTGGAAATCGCAGAGTGCTCAGAGACCTAAATCACCAAAACTTTAAGTGTCCAAATTTTAGAGAGCCTGAGGTTTCGATCCTAGCATGGCATCTTTCAAAGGCAAGACCTTTGGAGAGATATCCTGTAAGGACCTCAAGCCCCCATATTTAAGTTTTGAATTCTAACAGTTGCCCATTTCGTACCGGAGACGTGGGTGTCGTGAAGTGCTTCGAAGCCGGCCACAGTGACAACAACCCTACGTGCAAATGACGCGGCTGGGTTCACTACGATAATGCCCTTCATGTAGAGGGCGCCCTTTCCATCAACGGGACCACTGGAGTAGTAGTAGGTGCTTGGCGTGGAGAATCGGTATGCGAATGTGCCTGCGTAAAGAGAAACCCACAAATAGTGTGAGTTGTCCCATGTCACAAGTCAAGATGTAAGCTGGGTGTTTTTTAATCTGGCAAAATTGATCATGGCATGCATTTCACTAAATTTCCAGTCTGTTATTTTTATTTATGTTATTATCATTCATTCATACATCACAGACAAAGATTTCATTTCTTTAATTATTTCACAGGGGGATACACAATACATGTGTATAAAAATCACAGAACATTGATATCAGTAAAAACCAATATAATTTCACAATGGAAACAAAAATAAATGGCACCCCTGTCGGATTGCCAAAATGTGAACCGAATCACCATCAAGTGGCTCTCAAAAATGCTGATAACAATAGAAGCTACATGTACTGCCGTTTAGAATACAAAGCACAAAACGAAACAATGTCTATGGGAATTGGCTGCAGCCACTGGCTGACTATGGCTAGAAATAGCACATAAGTCTATGGTAATAAGCAGGAGCCACTGGCTGACTATGGCTAGAAATAGCACACAATCCTATGGGAATTGGCTGCAGCCACTGGCTGAACATCATCCATAGACTCGTGCATAATTTGAAGCCCTATAGCTGATGAATTCATACCTTTCGGGGTCGGAGGACCGCTGTTGAAGCCGGTCCCGTCGTAGGTCACTGAGTCAGCATCCGCTGTCTGCTGGACGGAGTAGGTGATGCCTGTCACATAGTCCAGAGTGGACCACGTCCAGACCACCACATCCCCAGCTGCGACGGTCAAGACCTGAGGGCTCCACTTGTAGCCAAGACCATACTCTGACCGGCCAAAAACAAATAAAAAACAACAAAACACCACCTCATACTGACAAGCATTTCCACAAATAAAAGGGTGAGGTAGAGAAGAAAATAATAGAAAGTAAAGATTTGTTTCCTCTCGATTTGCCAAATTGATGGCGAAAAATAAATGCATTTCTGCGAGGAACCGACTGACCATCCATCCATGGATACCTTCGTGCTTGCCGCTGTTGTCCACCCGGTGGGTAACGTCCAAGGGTCCGGTCAAGCAGCGAATGGAGTCCGGCCCCACATCCACGACCTCGCACGGCACGCCTTCCCCTCCACCGCCGAGACTGACCGCCACCTCGATGGCATCGGTGCCGAAGCCGGCCCCCGTCAGGGTCAGCACAGTCTGGCCCCGCAGTCCACCGTGGTCTGGATGCAGGCCGGTCAACTCCAGCCGGTAATCTATCTGGTGACCGCTGGTCGGATGGACGAAAAACAGACAGGGGGAACAACAAACCTTTTCGACGTTCGCAAAGCATCATGGATATAGATGACAAACTCGCCGCATTTGTATCGCACAACTCTATGGCAAAACATTTAAGTTGGTGATTTTTTTTTTTTTTTCAAAAAACTAGATGGAGTTCAGAAATTAAACTCACACAGAATTTTTGTCTAGATACCAGCAACAATATATATTTTGGGTTGAAACGTTCAGTGGGTAGTTTTAAGAGAAATCAGTGAAAATTCCCTCAGTGACTGGATGGCAAAAGTACATGCATACACAGCGCACCGCTACCTGTATGCGGTCACGCGTTGCCATCCACTAATTCCTCCGAAACTACCTACTCAACGTTTCAACCAAAAATATATATTGTTGCTGGTATCTAGTTGAACATTCTGTGTGAGTTTCATTTCTGAACTCCATCTAGTTTTTGGAGAAAAAAAATAAACAAATCACGAACTTCAGTGCTTTGCCATAGAGTTGTCATCTATACCCATGATGCTTTGCGAGCGTCGAAAAGAGCCGGTAACTCAACGTTTCGGGCAGTGTGTACTCTACCCATCGACAGGAGTCGTCTTTTAGTTTGAATGCCCCCAATATTTTGAAAACCAGCATACTCTCTCTTTCCATTGTTCGTTCAAACAAAAACATTTTTTCGCGTAAGTAAGTGTCAGCACCTTACCTTGTTGCTGCAAAGCCCTTGCTGGCAATGGTGAGCTCCACGTCGTAGATGCCCGGACGGTGTGCGGGCATGAGACAGGTGACCTGAGTGTCGGACTGATTACCAGTGGCCTCACAGCTCACGCCACCGATGGACACCACGGCCCCACCAGAGCCAAAGCCTGATCCGCTGATGGTCAGTTCGTCGCCTCCTGGGAAGAACCAATTTATGGTGTGGGATTAATTAGTGGATGAATATTTGTGGATTGGTGGAGGGTGATTTGTGCATGATATGTGATTATTAGTGGATCAGTGGATGACTATTTGTGGATTGGTGGGTTACTTGTGCATTGGTGGGTGATTATTAGTGGATTAGTTGATGATCATTGTGGAATGGTTGAGGGTGATTTGTGCATGGTATGTGATTATTAGTGGAATAGTGGATGATTATTTGTGGATTGGTGGGTTACTTGTGCATTGGTGGGTGATATTAGTTGATTAGTGGATGATTATTTGTGGATTGGTGGAGGGTGATTTGTGCATGGTGGGTGATTATTAGTGGATTAATGGATGAATATTTGTGGATTGGTGGGTTACTTGTGCATTGGTGGGTGATATTAGTTGATTAGTGGATGATTATTGTGGATTGCTGGAGGGTGATTTGTGCATGGTGAGCACACCTTTCACGCTGGAAGTTCTGGGGCTCACATCACTGACGACTGGCGTTGAGGCTGCGTCAAATGTGAAAGCGCCACCAAGAGTCTCGGACTGGCCATTGACGACCACAGTGACATTAACGACCGAGGATGAGCATGGGGCCTGCCAGTTGGCGGCAAAAGAAATAACATTCAGACGGCTTTGTGTGTTTGATCAACCAATACATGTACGTGTGTTTAAATGTAACCTACTGTACATGTATGGCTGTACGCTCCCCCAGGGAGTTCAGAGATGGTTTTAGAAGTGTCCATTGGCCCAGGAATCGTAATGATTGGAACTGAAATCACAGCTACCAATTATTGTAAATTAGGAATGCTTCTACTAAAAAATAGGAATCACAGAGCAAACTACATAGGAACACATGTGTATTTCCAAGCCAAAAATCAGAACCTGTTGTCAAGAGCTTGTAAAGAGGAATGATTCCTCCAAAATAGGAATGGTTGGCAGCTACCAGTATGTGAAATGTGTAGGGAGTACATGTATATATATACATGTACTCACTTTTCATTATAAGTTATCTTATTATCATTTTCAGAGATCTCCAGGATAAAACAAACCCAACACTTTCTTTTAAACTGATAAGAACAAACAATTCATAGATGCTACTTTTCAAGTCAAAAAGGAAATATAATATTTTTATCAATTACTGCAAGAAGGTTCATCTATCCACTGGCTATAGGGCTACATTTCTTTCGAGTTTTTCCTTTCAGGAAGACTTTTTGAAAAGATATTAAATCCGTTTCTTACTCCTTCGTGAAATGCGATCAGACACTCTATCTGACCGTGTGTTATGGACGAGATCTGGCACGACTGAGTGCCAATAGACACAACAGCGCCCTCATGGTCCTCGCCGAACCCAGAACCACCAATGGTGACCTGAGTTCCACCTATTTTAAAAAAAAAAAAAAGAGGAAAAATTAACATTCCGGTCAAACAAATAAAGGAAAAACTGACCGGGAAATGGGACAAAGGGGAAATAGGGAAATGAATCGGGTTTGAAAAATAGATTGATGAATATCAATGAGAAGTCACATGCATACCAGCTGTGCTTCCGGAGACTGGATCGATGGAAGTCACGACAAGGTCAAAGGTGAAATTGAGCAGGCCTGTTGTTTGAAACGAGAAAACAGTAAAAAAGTATGAAACTTTCCATGTTAATAACCTCACTACATCTAAAAGATTGCAAACTGCTATTAGATGACTATTAGGCCTAGATGACCAACACTGTACCAAAAAAAAACCATGCTAGGATAAAAACTCCAGGCCCTCTAAATTGCTTAAAAAATTGACAAATTAAAGAAAACTTTGACTGGACTGGGACTTGAACCCAAAACCTCTGGATTAATGTACCAGTGCTCGTCCATCTGAGCTATCCAGCCCTTAGATGGTGGCTTTCCCTAATCATCAAAGTTGTTTAAAGAATGTTATTTTGGGGGTTAAATCAGTAATGATTTTGCAACATTTTTGTGCGATTTGGAGGAATGAAGTGTTTCAAGAACTAAATTTTGATCCTAGCAGGACCATACCCAACTGCCTTTGCCACAGTTTATTGTAGCTTTTCTTCTGCCTTTGAGGGAGACCAGCTGGGAATGGGATCCAATAGTCTAAGATATGCATATCAGATTCCACTTTACCGTTGGGATATTTCGCCAATCCTAGTCCAATGACTTCAACGCTGATGTTGTATACACCCGCCGCTGTCTCCCCGACATCACAAGTCAGCAACGAGCTGGTTGCCATGGTAACTCGACAGAGCGTGTCATCACCGATGGATATGACGTTGTCATCTGGGACGGTGCTGAAACCGGTCCCCATCACAATAAGACTGGTGCCCGAAGAACCTTTTAACGAAAAAAAAATAATAATTTGAGAGCCTGATGTCTCAACTTCACAGTGCAAAGTTTGACAGAGCAATAGGCCCACATCACAAGGAATACAATTGTACAAACATTTTCAAACACAATGTGATTCGTAGGCAGGAAAACGAATAGGGCTTCAGTTTATGTGTAAGTCTGCAGTTCATGTAGGCCTATCTCTTCTCTCTACATTTTTTTTTCAAAATTAGATTTCTCAAAGTTAGAGAGACTGACGTTTCGATCCCAGCAGTAGCTTTCTCAAAGCTGATGCCTGTGATGAGCTTTTCGCTTCAAGTCATTTTCTGTTCTCATTATATTCTGAGGCTGGGGATGACGTTGTAGAAAACTCACCAGAGGGAGGGGAGGAGGATAGGACCTCAGGCGTTGACGACTCGCTGTATTCAAACGAGCAGAGTTCCTCAGAGCAGCTTGATGGAACACCATTGACAAAGACCTCGACCTGGCCCACGGACAAAGACAGAGACAAGAGATGAATGTGAATTACGTTACATTTAATACATTCATAATATTACATAATCAAAATCTTTCAAAAGGGCCAAGTCAGTTTTCCTTTCTTTCTTTGACTCAAATTAAAAAGCTGCATCCACAGTTGACTGTTTCCATCTGTATGAAGTAAATACAAAAAACTGTTGCAAACTGCTCACTGACTAAATGACCTGCAATACATGAATCTCAAAAGTTAGAGGGCCTTATGTTTCCATCCTATCAGGACCTTCCTCAAAGGCAAAGAGATGAATGGGGATTACCTTTGCCTCCCTTTGCCTTTGGGAAAGGTCCTGCTAGGATCGAAATGTCACCAGGCCCTCTAAGTTTTTAAACCATCTGTATGAAAATGGGCATTGAGGTCTTGGGTTCAAAGTCCCTGTCCAGTTTTCAAAATATTTCAAAATTGGTAAAGAAAACTCTGACTGGACCATCTGTGCGACCCATCCCTTAGATGGCGAACTTCCCAAATAGTCAACTAGTCTGTCACGGGGTAGGGGGGAGGGAACAGCCAGAAGCAATTCAACCATTAACTGCTGTATATCTCCAGGGATCATGCCCCAGCTTTCAAATTCAGATACAAACAACAAAATGTTGTAAACCGGGCTTCAGCAGCTCGGGGACCGCACAAAGCGGATGCAGCTTTTTTCAGGTCAAACAAACAAAGGAAAAACAGACTGGGAACTTTGGAACAATTTGAACAATTGCCCGCAAAGAAAACTTTGACTTGACCAGGACTTGTACCCGAGACCTCTGGATTAATGTACCAGTGCTCTTCCATCAGATGAGTTATCCAGCCCTTAGATGGTGGCCTTCCCAAATGTTGTAAACCTGGCCACAGAAGCTTATCATCAGGGATCACAGAGGAAATTCAAACCAGCCCATGGTGAGATAAATTCGTCCGGTCTGGTTACCGGACTCCGTGCATGGTGCTAACTTGTGGTTTTTGGTAGGGAGCGCGTAGGAACTCTCCGGGGATGGGACCCATCAGGAGCTTGCCCTCTCGGACCCGCCGGCTGGAGATGACCACATTGTTGCCAATCAGGCCCTCACCATTCACCTGCACAAAACCAAGACATGAGATGGAATCACAAGAAATAAGACTTCATTGGCTCGTCTTTTCTTATTCTCACCCTTCACCTACACAAAACCAAGACATGAGATGGAATCACAAGAAATAAGACTTCATTGGCTCGTCTTTTCTTATTCTCACCCTTCACCTACACAAAACCAAGACATGAGAAGGAATCACAAGAAATAAGACTTCATTGGCTCGTCTTTTCTTATTCTCACCCTTCACCTGCACAAAACCAAGACATGAGAAGGAATCACAAGAAATAAGACTTCTTTGGCTCGTCTTTTCTTATTCTCACCCTTCACCTACACAAAACCAAGACATGAGAAGGAATCACAAGAAATAAGACTTCATTGGCTCGTCTTTTCTTATTCTCACCCTTCACCTGCACAAAACCAAGACATGAGAAGGAATCACAAGAAATAAGACTTCATTGGCTTGTCTTTTCTTATTCTCACCCTTCACCTGCACAAAACCAAGACATGAGATGGAATCACACGAAATAAGACTTCATTGGCTCGTCTTTTTTTTATTCTCACCCTTCACCTGCACAAAACCAAGACATGAGATGGAATCACACGAAATAAGACTTCATTGGCTCGTCTTTTCTTATTCTCACCCTTCACCTGCACAAAACCAAGACATGAGAAGGAATCACAAGAAATAAGACTTCATTTGCTCGTCTTTTCTTTTTCTCACCCTCCACCTACACAAAACCAAGACATGAGAAGGAATCACAAGAAATAAGACTTCACTGGCTCGTCTTTTCTTATTCTCACCCTTCACCTGCACAAAACCAAGACATGAGAAGGAATCACAAGAAATAAGACTTCATTTGCTCGTCTTTTCTTATTCTCACCCTTCACCTGCACAAAACCAAGACATGAGAAGGAATCACAAGAAATAAGACTTCATTGGCTCGTCTTTTCTTTTTCTCACCCTTCACCTGCACAAAACCAAGACATGAGAAGGAATCACAGGAAATAAGACTTCATTGGCTCGTCTTTTCTTTTTCTCACCCTTCACCTGCACAAGACCAAGACATGAGAAGGAATTACAGGAAATAAGACTTCATTGGCTCGTCTTTTCTTTTTCTCACCCTTCACCTACACAAAACCAAGTCATGAGAAAGAAACAGTAAATATTTTTAAATTGAAGATCAATTTGTTTAAGTAAGTAAAAACAACAACTGCTCACCGACTAAAATGACCTACAGTACAATACATAAATCTCAAAATTTAGAGGGCCTGACATTTCGATCCTATAGCAGGATCTTTCTCAAAGGTGTAAACAATCTTTGTTTACATTTGTTTAATATACTGTGCATTTTTCAAATAATCCCAGCAAAGCACTATAAATGACCTAGTCTCTGAAGGCTTCATGACAGGAAGGCGGGGCAGGGGAATGAGGGTCATTTTTTTTTGGGGGGGGGCGGACACCTACACCCATTAGCGGGTGCCGTCCACCCTGTGATGTCCACTCCACCTCCCACGAGTAGCCGGCGCACGTCCCCGTTCTCTTGACCGCCACACGACCAACGTCAGCGTGCACCTCCATCAACTCCTTCAGCTTGGTTGCCATGGCATCTGCTGGAACTGGAATGCAACAAGAAAAATTGAATTGTATTGAATCAACTGTGTTATTGTATCAACTGTGTTATTGTGAGAGCAGCATGCTTTAGGTCCACAGGTTGTCCACAGGTTGTCCACAGGTTGTCCACAGGTTGTCCACAGGTTGTCCACAGGTTGTCCACAGGTTGTCCACAGGTTGTCCACAGATTGTCCACAGGTTGTCCACAGGTTGTCCACAGGTTGTCCACAGGTTGTCCACAGGTTGTCCACAGGTTGTCCACAGGTTGTCCACAGGTTGTCCACAGGTTGTCCACAGGTTGTCCACAGGTTGTCCACAGGTTGTCCACAGGTTGTCCACAGGTTCTCCACAGGTTGTCCACAGGTTGTCCACAGGTTCTCCACAGGTTCTCCCCAGGTTCTCCACAGGTTGTCCACAGGTTCTCCCCAGGTTGTCCACATCTTACCACATTGTGATTCCCCCCATGCAAACCGCCTACATGTAGCCTCCCCCCCCCGGACATTCCTTACCTTGAACCAAGGGCCACCCTGGGATGATTTCCAGACCAAAGGTGCCCCCCACGGGCCCGGTGGCCTCCTCCCGCCGGCTGACGGAGACGCTGACGCCCGGGGGCCAGGCGTGGTGGGTGTAGATCACCTTGTCCGGGCCGTCCATCGTCTGCACTGCCCCCTGGATGACCAGCAGCGGGAACCCGTGGCCGCAGTGAGCAGCGGTCAGCGTCACGTCCAGGCTGTAGCCTCGTCTTCGGACGGTCTCGTCAGTCACCAGGATGCCGTTGGGTTTGGCCTGAGGCCTCAGACGTTCATCTGAAGCAAAAGGTTGGGTTTTTTTTCCACAAATGTAGATTTTTTTTTTAAATGAAGGAAAGTACAGAGAGCCAAAACTGAGGTGTGACACAATATCCTTGGTGGAACTTTGGGAAGCAGTGTTTAAATACAGACGGGTACTCTCCAATGAGAGCAGACATTCAGCTTCTAAGGCAAAAGGGGTTTCTCCACAAATCAAGAGAATCTTTTTAAATGAAGGAAAGTATGGAGAGCCAAAACTGAGGCATGACACAATTAAACCCTGGTGGGAACCAGTGTTACAGTTGACTAATTTTCGATGCCTGATGAAACAAATTCAGGCAGGTCGTGCAGGATTCGAACCCGCAACTCCCACTTTCTAGTGAAGACGTCCATCAGGCTTCGTGAAAATCAACCCCATGGGGGAGGTTCCATTCAAATAAGCACTGTACTCACACTGCGGCATCCCGTTGCCAATGTAGATGTTGTCGATGAAGAAGTCATGTCCCCCGTCTCCCCTCAGCTGTATGCGCTTGATCTTGAGCGAGGAGCCAGGCTTCTGTTGGTCATAGAACCAGCTCTTGGTGACAATATCGCCGATGTCAATGCAGGAGAACTTCCAGCTAGCAACAAAATGAGTCCAAACCAAAGTGGCCATCAATATCTCAGCAGTCCAAATTCTCAGAACCCATTTCTCTTGATATCTCTTCTTTCCCTTAAAAAAATTGGCAAACAAGATTTTTCCCATTTCCATTCTTGCTTACAGATATAGTGCCTTTGCTGCATACTTGTTAAGAAATGGAGATTTCATTTTCTTGAGCAAATGAGGGTAATTGGATTCCCCTCTGATCCCCTTATCCAATGATCACAGCTTGAGATCAACCCAAAGATTTCTCTATAAGGCCGTCAGAGAAAGTAATGTTCAGGCCATGAAATGGATAGCCTGGTCCCCGCAGAACTTCAAGATGCCTGGGACTACAATGTACGGCTAGGGGAAGTGGGTTTCTTTCTGTTTTTCTTTTCTTTTTTGGAGTAATGGGTCAATTAACCAAGAAGAAGAAAGTAGAAGAGGTGGACAAAACAAGAAATTGTAGATCAAAAGTGGTTGGTTTAATTGCAGGTGGTAGATATCAGGGTTTGACTTGTCAGGCCACAGCTTCAAGTGTCTAGTGGCCAGTTTGGCTAGGGGAGGTTGGTTTTTTTGTTTTTTTTTATCTCTGTTGGAGTAATGGGTCAATTAACCAAGAAGAAGAAAGTAGAAGAGGTGGACAAAACAAGAAATTGTAGATCAAAAGTGGTTGGTTTAATTGCAGGTGGTAGATATCAGGGCTTTTGACTTGTCATCAGGTCACAGCTTCAAGTGTCCAGTGGTCAATTTCATCAAACTCGTTGTAACTTACGATCAATTGCAAGACGATGAGCGATGCCTTCCAAAACCACAGGGCCTGTTGAAACCTATGATGAGTTATCCATCATACATCATCGATACATCGTAAGGCTTTGTTGAATCCACCCCTGACTTCATTTTGTTCATTGCCTTTAAGGCCTGGGGCCACTGCTCAAAAATGAGTATGCGGCGCTTACGTGGTGGAGGACAGATCTAAGGAGTTGTCATTGAAGGTCTGCCAGTCGTATCGATGGACATCATCAGTATCCACCCAGTGCTGGAGTAGGAACACTCTGGACTGTATCTGGCCTCGATGGCCTAGGCACAGCTATCAATGAGAGTACAAAGATGACCAAGGGATTAAAAATATGGTTTTCCTGTAGGTATCATAGTCTTTTTAGTTTTCAAATTCTATGGACTTACCTGCCTCATCAGCATTGCAACTGGATTCTGCTCAGTGAGGGCTTCTTATTTGAGGTGACAAAAAAAATATTTGTGTGTGTGTAACTTGCGCTGACACTAAGGTCAGGGTGAAGTTCAACTTCTTGGGGGTGTTAAAATGCAATTTTCCCACAAGAGGGCTGGTAGCCCTTCACAGTAACAGATACAAGATAGTGGTCTCTTTGCAAATGGAAATAGAAATGGATATATGTATGCATGTTGAGATAAACAGAAAGTCATCAAATCAATACAAAATTCAATCTCACAAAGGTATGTGGCAACAGTTACACCATGTACACCATTTGCCAAGGTCCAAGAACTGTCCAAGAAATGGCAGTAACCATGGCAGTAACCATGACAGTAACCATGGCAGTAACCATGGCAGTAACCATGGCAGTAATCATGGCAGTAACCATGGCAGTAACCATGGCAGTAACCATGGCAGTATAACCATGGCAGTAACCATGGTAGTGACCATGGCAGTATAACCATGGCAGTAGTTTTCCCCTCACCTGGCCATTGTAGCGGACGTCAAACTCCGGCAGCGGGTCCGTGGTGCCTGGCCTCAGTGTCCGGCCAGCCATGAAGAGACTGTTGGGGTTCTTGACCGATGACCGGCCGCAGAATGGCTCCACGTCCCGCGTCACGTCCCGGTCCACAAACCCGACCTCCCCGCCCTCAAAGTCCTGCGCATAGAACCCGTCGGCCTCGGTCAGGGCTCGGCACCGGACGCTGAACATCTCAGCGAGGGCGCTCTCCACCTTGGGGGAGGGCACAGACGCAAGCACCATCAGACATACAGTAATAGACGGTCGGCATCTATTAGAAACGATGTCAGGATACTGTAACGCCACGGGGGACCCGACTAACGTCACTGTATGGATGGAGGTAAACAGCATCGCCACATGTGAGTGATGTGATGCACGTTCAAATTTTGCCAGTGGTTCCATGGTGTGACTCAGCAATGCTCATGCAAGTACATTGCTTTTCTATATACGCATAGAGTCTCTTTTGCTGGTGTGGAGGGGAGGGAAGTCAGAAGCATTTAACTTTTTTTTTAATTGAAGATGGCCGTCCCCTATGAATACAGGGTATTTTAATGGTCAATCTTCCATTTCTGTGTTTGTTTGTTTTTTAAATCTGTTTCTTCAACAGTCTTTTGTGGGACAACAGTGCACTGACCTCATCTGCTGAGGAACTGGAGGACAAATCGGCCGATGTAACGCCGTCCAGCAAGAGGCTGAAGCGGTCGAGAGTGACCGGAGTGAAAGGCACCGTCCTGCGGACGACAATGTCCAGACTGGGATCATCCTTCTCAGCGATCATCAACGGAATGTCATCTGCTCAAACCAAATAGGCATAATTTTTGTCAGCGTTTTCACAACCGGAAAAAAATCCCGCACAATTCACCAAACTGTATATCGTACCTTCCTAAAAAAAATAATGCAAAGGTTAGAGGGCCTGACATTTCGATACAAGCCGGACCTTTCTCAAAGACAAAGAGAAAGGTCCTGCTAGGATCAAAACGTCATCAGGCCCTCTAACTTTTTTGGAGATTTATGTATTGCAGGTCATTTTAGTCAGCGAGTAGTTTGTGACAGTTCTAAAAAAATGTGATGATCTATCAGAATTTCAGAACATAAAAAAATGGACTGGTAAGTAAAGTAAAGGGACTCAGGTTCAAGTCCTGGATCACTAAAAAAAAAGTTCCAGCATACTGACATCCTTCTTCAAATGATTAAGCATTTCTACTTCTTCACCTCTGGCCATTATGAACTCGATGGAGTAGGTGGTGATGCCACTCTCCGTCGTCATGGAAACGATGACCTCATACGGATAGACGATGAGGTTCAGGGCTTCCTCCAGTTCAGATGCCGATGCTGTGATGCTCATGAAATCTTCAAATGAGGGAGAGTGGGAGATACAGTAGGGAGGGGGAGGCAGGCAGGCAGGCAGGCAGGCAGGCAGGCAGGCAGGTAGACAGGCAGGCAGGCAGGCAGGCAGGCAGGGAGGGGAAGGGATCGGAGGGAGGGGGAGGCAGGGAGGGGGAGGCAGGCAGGGAGGAAGGGAGGGAGGAAGGGAGGGAGGGAGGGAGGGAGGGAGGGAGGGAGGGAGGGAGGGAGGGAGGGAGGGACGGAAGGAAGGAAGGAGGGAAGGAGGGAGGCAGGGAGGGAGGGGGAGGGAGGGAGGGAGGGAGGGAGGAAGGGAGGGAGGGGGAGGGAGGGAGGGAGGGAGGGAGGGAGGGAGGGAGGGAGGGAGGGAGGGAGGGAGGGAGGGAGGGAGGGAGGGAGGGAGGGAGGGAGGGAGGGAGGGAGGGAGGGAGGGAGGGAGGGAGGGAGGGAGGGAGGGAGGGAGGGAGGGAGGGAGGGAGGGAGGGAGGGAGGGAGGGAGGGAGGGAGGGAGGGAGGGAGGGAGGGAGGGAGGGAGGGAGGGAGGGAGGGAGGGAGGGAGGGAGGGAGGGAGGGAGGGAGGGAGGGAGGGAGGGAGGGAGGGAGGGAGGGAGGGAGGGAGGGAGGGAGGGAGGGAGGGAGGGAGGGAGGGAGGGAGGGGGAGGGAGGGAGGGGGAGGGAGGGAGGGGGATGGGAGGGAGGGAGGGAGGGAGGGAGGGAGAGAAAGAGGTACTGAGAGGTACTACATTGGGAAGGGCAAAGCCTCTTTGAACTACATTCTAACCGACTCATCCGAGTCACAGTTTTAAATCCCCCTCGTTGGGTCAAATTGCACAAAGCTGATGCTTGGGTGAAGGCAGACAAGCTGTTGCCCTCGGCAACGACCTCAGCCACCCCTCCGAGGTCATACCTGTAGACAGACGTCCCAACTCCAGCTTGAAGCTGCAGCCGCCACCAAGGCAGGACAACGGACTGAACGTAACCTCCTGCACCTCATATGTACCGCCCTCTATTGTCAATGTCTGAGAAAAAAGAAAGCGAGAAAAATGAACCAGCAGACAGAATCTAAGGCTAGGGTCTGATTTATAATTGCTGTGGCTAACTCTGTGGATGTTACCTAGGGTGTCTTAACATATGTAGCCTATGGAAGCTCTATTGGTGGCAGAAATTCCCACAGTCATAGCCACAACCATGGACATTGCATGAAATCCAGCTAAGAGCTCGGATATACAGTAAACAGTTTTCCTTGGGACCACTGGAAAATCAAACTAGATTCATACCAAAGTAACAACTGCAAATTAAGACGAAAAGTTGTATGTACATAAAACATATATGAAAATTAAAAAAATGCACATGCAAACAAATGCTATGCACAATATGCACTGCTTTCGAAAAGGGTCCTAATGGCATCAAAAGGTCTTAATTCTTTTGACTTGTATAATTTGAGTCATTCGCCAGAAAACTTGTTTGAAACATTCCTATATTACTTTGCCAAAAAATTGTGACAAACCAAAAACAATGATATGAGTTCAAGTTGTTCTTTCGTCGTTTCTCTGGACAAGATGTTACGAGTCACCTGACCCTGATCCGGACCAATCAAAGCCCTGGATTCTTGCCTGCTGCTCCAGTACAATGTCCGACGTCGCCTTGACAGCCTGAACCTCATTCTGGGCATTGGTGGTGTCAGCTTTGCTCAGGGGCACGTCGTAAAAGACGACGCCAACCTTCAAGAAATCCTCTCCACCGATGTCCCTGTAAATTGCTTCCAGGTAGTAGCTGTGGAATGACAGCACTATTGCAAATGACAACTCATTGACACTATGAACATCTGAACGGTGAAAATGGGGTGAAAATGTCATTTAGCCGTGAAAATTCAATGTGTTTTCACCCCTATTTCACTGCACACAGTTAGCCGAGTCATTTTCACAGTGTTTTCACCAGTGGTCTCCAAGGCCACATTCCTTGTGGTAAATGGCTAGAGGCAATTTATCTGGGAGTGACAGGTGCAAGGACACCATACAGTACCCTCTATGGTCGATGGTGATCCCTACTGGTAATTGAATTAGCCATCCCCCAAGCCTGGAGCTTGCCACCCTAGATATTCGGGGGGTTTTCTCTTTAGTGACCTGAAGATGTCCTTATCAGGTCAGAGAAGCGATTATTTTCACAGTGAATTCACTGTAAAGTGCACCGTGAAATCACAGTGACTTTTTAGTTCACGGCAAAATGTCAATGTCAAAATGTCATTTTCATAGATGTTTATAGTGTGAAAGTCATCATGGTAATGGACAAAAAATCTCAACCAAAAATATTAGAGTGTGCTTCTTCAATCTTCTGTTGGATTTGTGTCATGGAATCTTTTGAAGAAGCAGACATTTGCTTACAACTGCATCAAGTAAAATCCCACGCAACTCTACCACAGAAATTATTAAAAACATACCTTATTAAACATAAATGCAACAAATTAGTGCCGCTATGAGAACTTGGAGATTTGACTGAATGCATTTCCTTATGCTTTCAGGTATTTTGAAACTAACTTCAATTGTTTGCCTCATCACTTGGAGGTAACAGAAAAATGCCCAAAGATTTAAATTGGTAAAAATATTGTTCAAGATTTTAGAACTTAATGACTGGTTGTCGCTCCAAACACAGCAGCGATGACTTCTTGAGAGAAATATCTTTCATGGGTCTAGATATCTCTGGTAGTGGACCACTGGTACATTGACTCCATGGGGCGGGGTTCAAGTCCCACTGCTCTTTTAAAACTGACAGTGCAACTGACTACCGCACTGACCTGTCATTGGCGGTCAGTGTGAATTTAGCCGAGGCCTGGTCCTGGTTGGAGTTCCAGTTGCTGCTGGCTGCATCCAAGAAGGCAACCTCTTCCTGCAAGTAAATAAACAAGCCATTGCCCTGTTATAGTAAGGTATTGGGTGTGTGAACCTTGAGCCTTGTTCATCCCACTGGACGTTTGTGAGAAGCTAGATGATGGCAAAAGACAAAACAGTTTACTGGTGTCAGTACATATATAACACTTCCCTGTGCTACATGTACTGACATCAGTAAAAGAGGTCTTGGGTTCAAGTCCCGGTAGAGTCAAAGTCTCCGTTGCCATTTTCCAAAATTGTTCTAAAGTTCCCAGTAAGTTTTTTTCCTTCATTTGCTCGATTTAGAATGAACAAACTCCATCCACTGATGTCCAAGCTGCTGCAGCCAGATTTACAACAATTGATTGTTTGCTTCTGAATAAAAACAAGGGCGTGATCCCCGGAAATGTACGGCAGTAAATAGTTAAATGCTTCTGCCTGGTGGTGCCCCCACCGCGGCAAAGACTACTTGACTATTTGGGAAGGCCACCATCTACGGACTGGATAGCTCAGATGATAAAAGCACTGGTACACAAAATCCACATACGTGCTTGATGAGCATCAGTGCGTAACATCATGAACCACTGGCAAATTTGAACGCGAATACAAACATGTGGCGGTACTCTTTACTTCCGCCCGTACTTTGACCATGTTCCCCATGGCATTACAGTATCCTGACACTGTTTCTAATAGATGCTGACCGTCTATAGATTATACATATGTCTATGGTCTCACTTTATCAGCAGGGTCACCGGACAGGCTGAGATAGAGCTTGGAGTCGTCGTCCGAGATGATCCGGAAAGAGTAGGCGCCGGTGCGGGGCGGGACGAAGAAACCACGGAGGCGACTGAGGAATGGGCCATCCTCGCCAAACTGGTGCCCCGCCGGGGAGCTGGCCTCCAGCACACTGAGAGAGTAGTAGTTGTCATCACTGGTGTCCCAGCCTGCGTTGGGGAGCCTGCATCGGAAAAACGTTTGTGAAAAAGGCTGCCATCATGAAAACTGCTGCATAACCAAAAATAATTCTTTGAAAAAATTCCCTTCCTTGAAAAAAATATGAGAAAGAAACAAACCATCTAAGGGCTGGATAGCTCAGATGGGACAGCACTGGTAGTTTATCCAGAGGTCTCGGGTTCAAGTTGCAGCCCAGTCAAAGTTTTCTTTGCCAATTTTTCAATTTGACAAAAGAGTTTAAACAATTTTAACCAAAAGGAGTGTGTAGTTAATACACTTAGTGTTTGCATTTTGCCATTTTCCATGTTGTGGGTAAGATCAAATGTTGAATAGTGTGTGCAGTTAATTTTCTCAAACTGGTCGTGCTCATAATTATATCAACATAATGTGTGTGATCATTATTTTCTCATGGAATGGCTGCGGTATTTTCTTTCATCATTTAATGGGTGTGACAGATTTTCCCACAGCATGGGTCAGGCCATCTTTTTTTTTCTTAAAATAGGTTTTGTCAGTTCCATGGAGAATGTAGGCCATTCCCTAGCACAGTCATGCCAGTTCCATACCATTAATTGGGCGTGGTTAATTCTGTAGGGTATGTGTGCTATAAAGTGGGTGGGGCCAAGTGGATGCGGTCAGTTCCACAAAAAGATGTGCCAATGCCTTCAGACGGGTGTGGTCCATTCCAAGTGGGCATGATCAATTACAAGTGGATGTGGCCAATTCAAAGTGGGCGTGGTCAATTCAAAGTTGGTGTGTTGATTAAAATGGGCATCGCTGCTTCAAAGTGGGTGTGGTCTATTCCAGGTGGGTGTGGTGGATTTAAAAAGGGGCGTGGTCTGTTCAACAAAATGGGTGTGGTCCATTACAAGATACTCACAGTGTATCCGAGTTGTTCCAGATCTCATACAGCATGCCTCTGTTGCCAGGATACAGGTTCTTAATGGGAGGGGCTGGCCCTGTTACACACTGTATCTCCATCGCACTGAGCTCAACAATTTGACACGGTACACCTACACCAATAACATATTGGTTAGTGCAGTAGAGGTCTCTTTGAACTAAGTGCTTAGCAGATTTTGCTTTGTGTTAAGCAAGTTATCATGCTTACCAGCTCTCAAATTTGTGTAGAATGTTTCCTGAGCTATTTTAAAAAAAGAAATTTCACTCATTAGCATTATTTTTGTGGGGTTTAAGGAACAAAGACCATCTTGCTCCCAGACTCTGTCACTAAATAAATTAATACATTTCAGCACTTCACCTTGGCGGTACCAGACTGCTTCATTTTCATCTCAATGAGGCTGCGTCTGAATGTATCAGCTATGGCTTAAATTTACACACAAGTCTATGGAAGTCACAAGCTAGCGGCTGCAAGGAATCCCAATTTCCAGCCATAGCCCCATAAGTTCAGATAGACACAGCAAAAGAAGTAGGCATTCAAATGTCCAATCTCTTGTTCTCATTTCTTCTTACCGGCAACTTGCACCGTAGTCTGTTCCCCATCAAAGGCCCGTCCGCTGATAGTGAGCACAGAGCCCCCTTCCACACTCCCCACCCTGGGCCACACATCCAGAATATCTGAGGTGGCGGCCGAGTGAATCAAAACCAAGAATCACTCTCAGTAAAAACCAATTGGACATTTTTGTGGTTGGATGTTTCAATTCGAGCAAGACCTTTTTCATTCTGTCACTGAGAAAGGTCCCGCTAGGATCGAAATGACCGGGTCTTTAAAATATTAAAGATTTGCCATTTTGGCCATAATTTATCTAAATAATTATTGTAGAGAATACACCCTTATCACTACATGATAATACTTTATCTTTAAAAAAATAAGAATATAAAGTAAAAAGGATATTCAAAGGCTTACACAATAGTGTTGTAGAATTAAAGCGAAATAATAGCATTAAATATTAATTTATTATCTAGGGAGGATGGAAACATAGAGGAACAGCAAGTGTCCAATGCTAAGACTACATCTACATCACATGCCATAATAGAGTCTTTGACGTGCCATTGTGTGATCCCACTCCCTCTGGGGACTTTGATCAATTACAAATACTCACCCGCATGGGTTTGGAGGTGGTACAATTCGTTCTTCCCACTGATATAGAGGGCGCCAGACATGGGCTTGGAGCGGCCATAGTTGTTGGAGACCAGATATGTGAACTGCTGAGATGCTGAATTTACATTTATTCAACAACAAAATCAACCAAAATAGTATACAAAATTACCAACAGTATTCTTCATGAAAATAATATGTAAAACCAATACAATTGCATATTTTAATCAAACAAACGAATACAGATGAATATCAATGCAACACAGGGCATTATGTTGATTATTCTTCCAAGATTTTGTTCTAGATTGAGCCACAAGAGGTGAGAGGAAATGAGGGGGAAGGAGATGCAATAAGTCATTTTTTCTCCATTTATTTTATGGTTCATTCCTACAAACAATTTAGACCCCTTCACAACCCCCCCCCAGACACCCTGACACCCTCATTAATATTCATGAGACCCTATTGCCTTTCATTCTTTTGCTTGAAAAGTGACATTTTTGGTGTAGGTTTTAAACTAAAATCTCTCCTTGCTCTCACTACTCACTGAAATTTTCTTTAAATCACTCCTCTGAGAAGAAGAATATTTGCTGAGAAAAACGAACTTTCGCTTACCGACATAGGTTCCCTTGGGCACACACTCAATAACCCCCCTAGTGTTGTCATTGGGATCGTCCAGGGCTATTCCATAACTGTGGAGGGGGAAAACAAAAATATTTCTCTTTTGTTTAAATCATTCAAACAAAATGTAGAATTTTTACAATTACATTAAAACATGCTGCTTTTAATATCAACCACAGAGTGCCAGTCAAACTTCATAAAACTTATGTACAATTCCTATTTTAGTTTTTACACAGGCTGTAAAGTTTTAGACCTATACTGGAACTCAGTGGAATGATCCTGATTTAACCACTCATGTTTATTCATGATTAGAGATGGTGCAAGACTAATTGAAACATCTTTCATGGTTATTTTGTCCAAGCGCTTCAGCCATGTCAAAGGTTTACGATGGAATTAACATTTACTGAATTAGGCAAAATACTGCCAAAAAAACAAATTTACTTATTTCAAAATGCCCTATTCAATTCCATTCAATTCAATCGATAAAAAAACATCAACTCACAGTTCTCCTGTTTTCGGATCAAGCGGGTCGCAAGCATAATTCCCCCAGTAAATCCTGGCAAAAAAAGTGAACACCAGTTAAAACTAAAAGAAAGTAGGCCTACTTATCTCACTTGATATGTAATTGTTGTCCACCTGGTATTACGTATGAAGTATGATCTTGAACATGTGTACTCTTCCCTGGCACTAGCGACAGTATCTCCGGGTAGAAATCAGGCAACTACTAAGAGCGCCCTCTGCTGTGTAACTTTGCGAACTTCGGCTGTATACGGCTTGAAATCACACACGTGCCTATGGGACCCCGGCAGCCAGCGGCTTACGCCATTTCCCATAGACACGTGTGTTATTTACGGCCGTAGCCCATGAATTCGGACACAAACTAGAATTTGTACATACTGATAGAAGAGGGGTGAAACGAAATTATAAATTATAATTATACATTGATGAGCAGTTCGTAAGGCCAACCATTACCATGATTTGGTCTTGGTCTTCGGTCCAAGTTTCGGCCCGTAGTTTGAAATCAAAGTAAGCGAATTTGCAACGGTCAAAAGGGTTTAAACAGGACATCGCCGGAGCTTTGACTGGCACAAGCCTATGGGCCCTACCTTAAAAGTTGGTCCTTCCCGTCAGTCTCAAAGTCGTCACCAGTGGTCGGCGGGGAAGGGTCGTAAATGTCGGTGAAAATCTTCCCCCGGACCGACACCTTGGTTCCTGTCAAAACCGAAAACAGACGTCAACAACCTTAATTCAAGTAATCGCCAGAGACCAAACAGGTAGGTCTAGAAGAGAAAGGATCATTCAAAATGGGTTAACTTCCTATAGTAAATTCTAATGGAAAACTTAATGTAAGGCCCTACCAAACAAAATCAGTAAGCAATAATAATTTAACAGAAACCGAATGCGCTTTCTACAGCTTGGCATTGAAACAGAATATAAAAATGTAGCATTATCTATGTTTAAACAAGATCGCTAAAGTATAATGTTTGAGGTGGTTATATACGTGTTGTTATGAAGCATCACGCCACAAACATACCCGTAGGTCTACACACTAACTTTGCGCAACAGAAACTTCCAGTTTTGCCAAGAAAGCACAGATTTGACACAAATGCAAAAAAGGAAAAACTTTCAGATGAAAAGGATCAGTATATAAAGACCAAAGGGAAAAAGGAAACAAGACGGCATACGAACCTGCCGTTCCACTTGACGGAGTCACGGAGTCTATCGTTGGTGTGTTGGCCTCCTTAAACTTTTTTCATTAAAACAAATAATCAAGTATATCACCAGAAGAGAACAATCAATAGGCCTAGATATTTAAAAACACTTTAAATATTTTGACTCAGAATTCCATTTGTTTTCTTCAAAAGTCAGATAATTAAAAAAATCTGAAAATGCTGTAGGCCTACTGATAAAGAGTTGGAATAAAAGAGACTCACACTGAATTTGCAGTCGTTTGCTTTGTCGCAGTAGTTGTCAATTGGTTCCCCGTCGACAATAACGAAGACAGAGAAGGATTGCTCGCTGCCCAGGGCTCTATGTGAATGCGTGCACAATAATAAGGTGAGCAACTCGATCGGTACCGTTGTGCGCACCAATTCCAACACAGTAGTCTTATGTTCTATGGGCAAATGGAGGATCCTCTTCCAATGCGGAATTTAATTTGGTAACAAAGCATTGATTTGCGATTTGCACTGATTTGGGATTTGCACTGATTTGGGATTTGCACTGATTTGGGATTTGCACTGATTTGGGATTTGCATTGAGTGCGAAGATGCTTTACGGCTTGGTTCGTTGCACTTATAGAAACTCATTCATACTTTTATTAGAATTAAGGGATAGCCTATGCAGAGAAAAAAAATGTTTTACAAGACCGACTAGAATATTGTAATTAGAAATACAGAAGACAGGCCTTGCTGGGATCACATCGTCAGGCTATTTCGTTTTTTATTATCAAAACTGTACAAAAATATCATATTAAGATATTGGCTTTCAATAACTTTGATCGGTAAATTTGGCGTGAAAAGTCTTGTTTTGGTACCTGGTGTCGCAGACGATTTGCTCGGGGTTGCAGTAGTAGGGAATGACGTCACACGGTTGGCTGGAGTAGTCGTTTCGGAGGTACACGCGGTTGCCTTTGTGGCTGTTCCCGCTGCCGTAACTAAACGGGTCCTCGCTAAATCCTGCCCAAGTGTCCGAGAGAAAAATAAATGCCGTTCAAAGTAATGCGAGAAAAAGAAATGTTCCGAACTTCTTGCTGAGCAAAATGGCCTGAAATACAGGCCCTACATTGGTTGGAGAAATACGAAAAGGATACCTTCTGCCTCTGAGAACAGACCTAGTATAGGGTAAAAACGGCAGACGTATTATTGGGTTTTTTTTACAGAAAACGGCGAACAAACCGTATTAAAAGGATGACACAACATTGGTAGGGGTCAAAGAATAGCATCCATGCGTTGTCTGATCCAGCATATTATATAAATGAAATTGCACACCTGTGAAAATCGTGAAAACCGCCTCATTTGTTTGGCGAAAATGCAGCATTCAACGCCGGACTGTTCCGAAAAATTGTTTAGATCTCGGGTCCGAGATGTAAGCGATTCTTTACTCTTTTCTAAAAAAAAATACAGCATTTTAGACAGAAATATTTCAGTGTGAGGTTTCTACCATAACCATCTTTAAACTGCATAAGTTTCAGGTAAAACTGTGAACATTTCTGTTTTTCGATCTTACCAATGTTATGTATAGGGATATAATGCTTTGTTTTCGAACCCCTTTTGCTCTTTATTCCCTATTATGGTTTCCTAAACATTCCTTTTTTATTCCCACTCCAACTGGTCAGTGACCTGAGAGCGATATCTATGATGGCAGTACCCTTTAAAATCTGTGTATGTGTTTCCAATAGAGTATCAAATTTAAAGAGACTCGGACTCGAGCCTCGATTTCAGTGACTCAGAACTCGGACTCGGCAGATATGATTCGGACTCTACAATTTGTGACTCGAACAAAAGTCTGCCAAGCATCGACCAAAGACCTTGAGCAATAGTTTTAGGTTAGACCATTGGGCTTTTTACCGTTGCCGACAATGGTGATTCTGGTAGCACCAGACAGACTTCCTTCGTGGGGAGAAATGGAACTAACCCGGGGCGAGGCGACCACTGCTGGTGCCGCTGGAACGAGAAGTAAGAATAACGAAAGAGGTTGGAGAGGTTGCTTGCTTGCTTGCTGCATGCTTGCTTGCTCGCTCGCTCGCTTGCTTGCTTGCTTGCTCGCTCGCTCGCTTGCTTGCTTGCTTGCTTGCTTGCTTGCTTGCTTGCTTGCTTGCTTGCTTGCTTGCTTGCTTGCTTGCTTGCTTGCTTGCTAATTGCTTGCTTGCTTGCTTGCTTGCTAATTGCTTGCTTGCTTGCTTGCTTGTTTGTACGTTTGTTTTCATGCTTGCTTGCTTGCGACGTTAAAAAATGTCCCGATCCTTTGCCATATATATAATTGCTGAGTTGTAGCCCCAATGTCAATAATTTTGTCTCACTAAAACGCAGTTTTAAAGGTCTTATAGGTTAAGAACCGGTTTCAAAGAGCTCCTCAAATGCAGAAATTGGCTCATTGAGTTCTATTGTATATCGCTTTTAGCTACTTTGGGCGTGGCACTGCTTGCTGAATACCGCCTTCGTATTTGGGGGCATAGGCCTACAGGCAGCCTTACTGTTAGCCGAAACCTTCCTCCGTGCTTTTAGCAGGTAGATCTGATCATGGAGCTGATCATGGATTGGTTTCGTTGCTCATGATAAACTGATGAACTGAGCCCGCAGGGCGTGCATACAGAAGTCTCGTGACGAGACGCAATTAAGGGGGACTTACCCCAAACCAGGAGAAAGGCGGAGGCGAAGACCCGGACTAATCTGACTATTTCCCGGTTCGCCATTGTAAAGTTCAGCCAGCGAAGAAGAGAAAACCAGCCCCCAGCCAGTGTGGGTACCTAACGTTGTGTCGTATTGTCTGTTCGGATGTCGACCGACCGTCGAGGACGGCGTTATGATATATGACCACCCCCAACGCTCCAGGGACCTCCCGCAATGTCATTTTGTAAAAGAAAGAGACGTCAACAACTCCCGCGGACTATCAAGTTCCCACCACTATAAACAGTGGGCTTCTGAATTGCGTCGTTTATCATTCTTTTGTTCCAGCCTGTCGGAGAACAGTGAGGTCACTACCGGTTACTGCTTGAGTAAATACAAGATTTTACGCTGCCGTGGAAATTTTGGAGTGTGTATTGTTTGACCAGATGACGGTACGCAATTTCTGTGTGTATTTTAGGAACACATTTTTTGCGGAGAAAGATTTTACTGATAGGTTAGGCCTGTATAAAGGTTAGGCCTGTATGGTTGGTCCAGAACCCTATTATAATATCGATCTTAAGATTTTCGAATCTATGCCACAAGCCTGCAATTGCCTATAATGGCGAAACATGAAAAAGAGTGATTCGAGACGATTCGTAATAGGGTCTATACTATGACTACATGTACTTCTGAAACCACAAACAGTGGCTTACCAACACACAATAAAAACCTCGTCTGATACGACTGGACAGTATTGCTAACTGAGACACCTCAGCTTTGTGTCGGTGTCTATCAATTATAAAGTTTAAAGGATGTCCCACAATATCATAGCATAGGGGATGTACCTCATTAGAAAAGCACATTTCCAAGGCCACGCCGTGATGAGGAGGCAAGCCATACATTGTGTGCGTATGATACAATGGATACATATAGGGCTGTCAGTTCCTTTCCTCGTCTGTGCAGCTCCTCGGCGTCAGCACGCTCTTCAACGTCAACGTGCTCCCCTAGCTTCCTTAATAATTATTGTCGGACAGTGCGGACCAAGCGCGCTCGCTGTGCGGCACGGGTACTACCTGACCAAAGTATTGGAGGACTAGGGAGCATGTTGAAAAGAGCGTGTTGACACCGAGGAGCTGCATACTTGCCGCCTTTCGACCTTTCAATCCCTAACCTTTCAACCTCTATAGCCACGTAGGCATTTACCCATTCACTGCTGGATGGACTAGAGAGTTTTCCAGCTTGTGGCCCGAGTGGGCTTCGAACTGCAGACGAACCGATCGCACACGGCGCCTCCATTATCTATAGGCCCTTATAGCTCGTACTAATTTTATCGAACTTCAAAAGTGTCTCCCCTCCCACTTGAGAATGGCTCCTGTTCATTAAGTGGGACCAGATAAAAGCCCTTTTGAGTCCGGGAGTAAACATGGGCTCGCTTTCACGAATGGAGAAAGAACGAAGATTTACCCCTCCGTGGAACAAACAGTGATGGGTCTAAGTTCGTTTACACACCCTACTCGAGGGCCCTTATCAGCCGTCAAAATGTTAAACAACTGTCATGTCCGCAGTTATTATTTTTCCATCTTTTCTTCGCTTTATTGAATCTGACTTGATATCCAGATGAATGATCGCTCTACCGAAACAGAGAAACCACAGACTGGGGAGAAACCCAGGCAAAATCATGGAAAGATTGCTTGTTTATTTGTTTGTTAGAAGCGTTGCCGTGGCGACAATCGAACTCGCCAGAGCTATTAATAATTTTGCTGGCAATATGTTATTGTATCGATTTTTTTATTTTTTGGGGACGGCGTCTGAATTGGCTTGATCCTTTTGACAGAAGTTTAAACAAAGATGAATGTCCTGCTCGGATCGTAACGTCAGTCTCTGTAGATTTTTGAGATAAACAAAATAATGGAGAAAGATATAAAGGCCTAGGTGAATCAGAAGAGGAAGGTTGAAGAGATAGCATCATAAACCAATTTACGTTGGTCATGTGCACCAGCCAGTTTCTGACATAGAAAATGTCACTTTGGAGTCGTATAAAAGCAGAGGGTTTACTTTGAAGGTTGTTCTTTCAATGGTGTACAACGTGCGCAAGCTTTATAGGCTAAGTCTCTTTAATCCATTTTAAATGCATAATGTTTCCGTAAAGAAAATGGGCAGGAGGCAATGGTATGGCGTGCCAAATCAGTTGTTTTATTTCTACATTTAGCATAAATGATTCATTTTACGAATAATAATCTGTTAAGAGTCCACAGTTTATCTAAAGATACAGTACAAGGGAAACAATCTTATTTCATCCCCCAGCTGAAAGCAGTTCAGAGTCCAAGCGCATTACCAAAATTCACAACAGACAGCTGTCAAGACTTGGTCATTTGGTTAAATTGCGACATGTATTTGTCCAATTTATCGATTTCAAATCCTTTCTGTCTGTCTAGCTAAATAATATTGTAATAATATCATTGATGATTTGACCTTTAAACCATAACATTTTGAATAAGGTAAGGCCATGAATTATCATTATTGCATACATTTTTATTTTATTTTCATTGTTAGTCCGTTCCCCCAAATGGATGGGTGATTCCATGCTGGCAAGTGTAGTGGTCCATTGCTCAAAGTGTGTCTGTCCATTGCTCCAAATGCATGGGGCCAGTCCATTCCTCCAAATGCATGGGGCCAGTCCATTCCTCCAAGTGGATCGTAATTCCTCCAAGTGACGCTCCATTCCTCCAAGTGGATTTATCCATTCTTCCAAGTGGATCGTAATTCCTCCAAGTGGGTCGGTCAGTTCCTCCAATAAAGTGGGTCGGTCCATTCCTCCAAGTGTCTGTTTGTTCCTCCAAGGGCAACCACTCATTTTGCTGCAGTGAGAAAAAGATCACATTGCAATTTTCATTGTTAGTACAATAATTAATTTTTCTTTAACATTTCAGCAACAAAGAATAAAATAAGCAAGCAAGTTTGGAGGAAATCAGAATTTTAATTGATCAAGGTGTGATGCAATGTCATTTTAATCCAATACACAGTGGGTCATGATTTGTTACAAGAAAAGCAAACTCACCTGGGTGGATATCTTCTTGTCTGCTTTGACCTTCGACCTTCCTCCTCCATCGACCACCAGAAGCAGAAGAAGGCATGGTAATATTGATCTCTCATCCTGGCTGTGACCAAGAACTGGCAGATCTCATCTCTCCATTGTGGCACCGTGGTTGCTGAAATTTAGGGGCACCCATACACACCTACTCATGCAAGAGAGAAGACTAAAACACACAACAAAACAACAAGCCATAAAGCTACAGCTTTCTACCAATTTTACAGAGAGACCAATGCCTCCTGTTTTTAGGTATACTTTTTCATATGAAACATTTCTCATGGACCCGGTTTTGTACCGTAATTTGACCATGACCATGAAGACAAGAAACCATGACAAGAACTGGTTATTACAAATTTCATCAAATACCAAGCAAGAAAGCTACAGTTTCTACCAATGTTACAGAGAGACCATTTAAGTACGACTTAAATAGTCGACTTAAGTACGACTTAAGTACGACTTAAATGGTCGACTTAAGTTTGTTACGACTGCTGATACGGTTTGAAGAGCGCCACCACGCAGCGACGGAAATTTCAGACACAACCACCGCCGCTTGGTGGCACCCCATTCGCCCTCAAACCGCAGGCTCAATAACAGCCCTAATTAGTTTGCCCTGTCCCATTATACGTCCCTCACAACAAAGACCTAACCTATGGAAGTTTTAGTGTGGTTACGGTTTACTCTTTAGTTATTAGATAGTTAGTGCCTAGTGGTTAATGTGAGAGGAAGAAAGAGAAGATAAGAGAAGAGACGAGAAGAGTGTGTTAAGAATTAATGCCAAAGAGGCATGTTATAAAGTCCCATATGCACCTTGCAAGTTGATGTGACATTAGGTGTGACATCTTCCTAAACTAATAATCATATAACTACATAAAAAATACATAACATGGAACGACCCTCAACTTTTAGATCAAGGGCTCCTGCAGGCCCTTAAAACAATACCGGTTGCTACACTTGAAATCATTTATTATGAAAAGCACATTAACCAAAATATTTATTGATTTCATAAACCGAATATGAGTCAGTGTACACATTTCACTTTATCTTCTAGTGTCCTCAATTTGTAAGGCAAAGTGTCCCAAAACTGTAACACTGGATGGTGTCCCGATGATGATGATAGACATGGAGTCACTCTGTAGCTGTAGTCTAGGCACGGTTGATTGATCAAATACTTGGCTCCAGCACTCTGATACATAGGCTGGTAGGTGCTGGTAGGTGCTTCTTAGAAGACAACAACCGCTCCCAACACAAAAGTCATTCATCCTCTTGCCTGTCCAATATTGCTGATTGTGCTCCACCGCATCCTCATCTTCAACAGCTCTCCCCGTTTAAAACATACCACAAGGCAACACACAAGGCAACGGAAGAAAACTGAACACCCAACGCCGAGACAGCAGCATCCATCCAAAAGGCATCATCAGCTTTTGACTCAAGAAGGCTTGAAAGTCCAATTGTAGCAAAATTTTACATTATTGAAAAGCAGACTTATTTATTCAAAATTGTATTGGATAAACAATATTAAACATTATCAAACATTATTATTTTTGACAAAAGATTTCTTTATAACTAAAATATATAACTCATCTTGAGAGATCAAAAATCCAAGTTGATGTATCTTCCAAAAATGTGAAGTGTATTATCCTGAAACTTTAAAGCAAAGGAAATTTGACAAGACCAGAACTTGTACTCAAGGCATAATGTCTGTCCATCCATCTGTCTGAGATTTTGTTTAATTTTCCATACCATTTTTATGAATTATTTAAGGGTCTCTGATCCAACATCTACCATAATCCTATTTCAATGGTTTTTAATTTCGAGGGAAAAAAATTCCTTTCCCAAATGTTCTCATCCCATTCATCCCACCCCATAAACCTTCTTACCCTATTCTTTTTACCCCTTAAACCACCTTAGCCTATACACCTTACCCCATAAACCTAATCCTACCATTCAAAGCATGCTTTGACCTATAGCCTAACCCCTCGAAGCCTATCTTCTAAACCAAATCTAAGACCTGAATCTCACTCCTCCTCCTCCCCCTCCTCGGCCCTCCTCCTCCTCGTCTGCCTCCTCCTCCAGACACCGTCTGAAACAATACAAGAAGAAACAATAATCAGTGTTCATCTTTAACACAATGGAGGTGGCATGATGGGCTGAAATATCAAAATATTGTGCTTCCCTGGTGGTCGAGAGAAAATGAGGATTCAAACTTGGAGTGAAGCAGCCTTGGAGAAGAAAATCTGTGGAAGGGACTATCTCAGCTAAGGAGGGAACATGATGCACCAGATGCATGTAGGTAGGGAAACAGCAGAACTGCCAGAGAGGCTAGCGTTGGATTGTTCACCCAGGCATGTCACTGGTGAGTGCACCATGCGAGAGCCAGCAGGCAGGCTAGTGCAAAGGGTACAGATCCCATAAGTGAGCTGAGGGAGGGAAATTAAGGATGGGAGCGGGCGAGCAGTCCATGGTATGGATGACGGCCTGGACTGTATCTGGAAGACTGTCTGCCAGGTTTTCACCCATGAAGGCAGTTTGAGCCTTGTGAACTGCACTGTGTCGATAGATCTCTTTGAGCTCACAGGCAGGTCAGGTAAACTACTGATCCATGGTGGATGATGACATCTGCTTGCTGCCAATTGACAGTGTGAAACCTCAGCACAGGTGTGCTCTACAACTGAAAAGGGAAGAAGATTACAGAGGAAAAATTAAGGCAAACTTTCAATATCCTTTGTTCCTTGTTTCATCAGGGTCAAGCAAATTTGCTTGACCCTGAAACAAGGAATCTCTCTTGACAGGGCCACTGACAAAAGTGGGGGTAATGAATACCAAAAATGAACCAAAGTGATGTATAGGTAGACAGATGCGAAAGTAATGTAGACATGTGTTTCAGTATTTGACTGTTTGCTGAATTGTTGTGATTGATTGTGGTTTGAATCCCTGCTTCTTGTTTGTTTGTCTGTTTGTCTGTATGGCTTTTGTTTTTGTAAATTAAATTACCAAATTAGTGTTTTATTTATTTATACATAATTATATGTCTCCTGTAACTGCCATTTTGTTTTTATTGGATGATATTAATTAATAAGAATAAGAGTAAGAATAAGATTGGACTCTAAGAAAAGAAGACACTGGCAAGAAGCTGTGCTTGATCCTGAAACAAGGATTAAAATCTCTTCACATGGCAAACTAGCAAAGGTGGGGGTCACAGGGCTAGGTGGAAATAAAAACGTCCCTTCCCCCAATGGCAGGACAAGAATAAAAATAGGAATCAGCAACACCAGGGTTGGTGAATTGAGAGGAAGCAAGAGAGGAAAATGCTCAAGCAGCACAGTTGGTCCAGGTAGATTCCATCCCATTCAACTGGCTGTGATACTTCATCAGGATTTGTATTGGCCATGTCTGGGATGACAGAATTCTCGAAAGGTCAGGATGCTGTGAGACTGATAGAAAACCCAGATGTCTCAAGCACAGGTGTAAGACATGTTATGGGTTTAAGCAAAACCAGATGGTGGAAACAAATAAATTCCCGCAAAGAACAGGGAAATTAAAATTGGCAGTCAAGGAAGAGCAAATGAAATTATAGTAGCTCCTCATAAGATCAGAGAATTTCTTGACAGAAGATGACAATAACAGGCCTAGAATAGACACTGCTCAGCCCCTTGGAGTAATTTGTAAAAGGGGTTTGCCCATACTTTCAGAAGTAACAGGCAGGCGGACTGGCTATACCCTTTGTTTCATCTGTGAAAGGGGGAAAAAGTCTTGATATCAGCCGATACCTCTTCATTGTGGTATTCCTCCTAACATACATGTACATGTAGGAGCATTAACATTCTGATTTGATGTGTCTGGTTTGCATTAGAAAGAATGAGATGTATGCATCATTTTGAAATAGACACTAAGGGAATTTCTCCCAAAGACTCCCCCCAAATATAAATGAATAATAAAAATTATGAAAAACCAATTTGTCTTCTGTTTTTGATATTTATAAAGCATATTGATTGTTGGCAAAGGCCAACTCACCCCATGAAATATTTCATGCAGTTGGTGAAAAGACTCAATTTTTAGCTGCCTTGGTCAAATCCATGAGAAAAAGCTGATGAGGCTTTCTGGAATTTTAGAGATGAATGAACAGAATGAACGGAAACCCAAATCAAACATTCAAATCAGACATTTAAGAAAAACATTAGATGGATTATAAAAAGAAATACCAAGTAATAATATAGGATAAACAAAACTGCCTTGTGTACTCAAGGCACATATCCATACTGCACACAAATTGTGAAAGGTCATCTTTCTTAGGATTACAACTTGGCAAAATGCAGTTCATATCAAGGGACAGAATCAGACCAGTTACATGTTGAATATTTTAAAATCATAGCACATAATAATCATGAATTACTCCATTAAAAATTAACTGCCAAGATATGTTTATAGGTACTTTCATAAAAACACAAAATCAACACCTTAATATTATAGTCTTATGGGCCATTTTGGGGAACTACTGACCAGTGACTCCACCTTCAGGGGACTTTTTTTATAAAACATACATCTTTGGGAAGGATTTGTTTCAACTTCAAGTGGCAGGTCATGCAGGGGCCATTTGTTGTTCTTGATGATCCAGCCATAGGTTAATCAGTGATGAAATATACATGTAGCTCTATTATATTTGCTTTGATTGGTGCAGGGTGATGCACTTTCCTCTAACCAGACAGGGCCCCTGATAGATACACATACTGTGCAAAGGCCAGCCCTTGTCCTTTGATTACATGGCCTCAGCAAACCAGCCTCAATCTTCCTGCACCACAGGCAAACCTATGCTGATTTTAATTTGAGACACATTATACAATAGGAAGGCCAGCCCTTGTACTTTGACTACATGGCCTCAGCAAACCAGTATCAATCTTCCTGCATCACAGACCTATGCTTATTTTGATTTGAGACACATTTTACAATAGGAAGGCCAGCCCTTGTCCTTTGACTACATGGCGTCAGCAAACCAGCATCAATCTTCCTGCATCACAGGAAGATCTATGCTGAATTTGAGTCACATATACTACAGGAAGGCCAGCCATAGTCCCTTGACGCCATATGACCTCAGCTAACCAGCATAAATCTTCCTGTAACACAGGCAAACCTACTGTATGCTGATTTTGTTTTGAGGGCAACAGATTTTGGGCCATCCTTTTTGCACAGCCAGACCAGCGTTTACATCTTCAGACAATCATGAAGTTGTCTATGCATGCTGTCCAACTGGCACAAGCCATGTGTGTTCCAATTTCAAGCTGGGCCCTGTGAGGTAGGCCTACATTAAGTTAAGATCAGTCAGCTCCAGACCCTCAACTTCAAGATCTCAGCTCAAAAAAGGCTTTATCAGAGAGATATATACATGCAATGAGATGCTTGTAAACATTTTTAGGGTAATAGTTTCTGGAACCATCTTTCAATCACCACTGACATACTCCCCTTGACCGTATCAATTACTCTACCAGCAAGCTAGTGAATTTTGTATCATGAAGTACTCTTTATTCACTTGTACACTTTCTCTGCTGCTGATTTAGGTTACAGAAATAATACAAATTTCAACATGTCCCTGCGATTTAACATACCGGTAGATAGTTTTTGTTTCAGTTATTATTGTGTTGGTGGTTAGGGCCTGGCATTTATAAAACAAAAAAATTAATATACTTTTAAACTGGTCTATTTTAGTTTTTCATGTTTCTTTCTCTATGATCCAACATTGGGGCTACTTAAGAAGATTTGGCATATCCATATACCTTTTATCCTTTTAAATAATTATTTGGTTGGGTTTGTTTTGGTCATGCCGTAGAGAAATGTCCAGCCAGACATGTGCTATAATTATGCTGTGTGCTTTTCCACACTGCCTGCAAGAATTAAATGGGCAGCTTGGGCAGGATTCGAACCTGCGCTTCCTGCTTTCTACAGCAGCCATCTTAGCCACTTGACCACCGAGCTGCTTAATTTAAGGTCTTGCCAGCAGTCTGGAAGAGCACCACACCAAAATGCTTGTGGTCACTCAAGGTGACGCTACTCTTAAACTTCATTGTATTTCTTGCAATAGGACAACCAGCATGGATACATTTTGCATGCATGCAAGTTGTCCTATAAAACCAAACTTCACTGATGTGTCTTCGGAAACATTTCAATAATAATAAAACATGACATTTTGAAGGCACTTAATACAGCTGTTTCTAAGCGCACCATTGTCTGTCAACAAATCACAACCAATAAATAACCGAATTATGTTTTCAATACTGTAAATTATACATGAAGAACAATGAACAAAAATTAGAACATACATAAGATGGTGTGCACCTCCCTCGACCGACTCAAAACGTAGGGGGTAGGGTTGGGGCAATTACAGAAAAAGCTCAATCGTCATATCTCCTTAATAGTACTAGATGCGAGGGTCAAAGAGGATTTGCCATGTAGGGTTAAATTGATAGTTTTCCATCGTCTTATTTTAAGTTGGATAAAACCCTCTTTTATGTCATGGGCATTTCTGTGTGCTTTTTGCACTCTCCGTCTATACGAGCAGCATTTCGTAAACTTTGAAAGAGGAAATATGTATGAATGAGGAAGGCCAGAAAAAATTTATTCCAAGCGTTCACTCTTCACTCTCCAACCAGGTGAAAGCCTGACTTTACCACTACTAATAAACATGTTTTTTTTGTGGTTTTTTTTTTTTCAAAAAAAAAAAAAACCAAAAATATCTACCCATGATGAACCATGCTGATCGAGACTTATGTAAATCATTGACACTGATTGACTTGAATACTCCTCACCAAATAGGCGCATTAAGGCCAACTTACCACCATGTGGGGCTGGTCCGCACTTCATATTCAGATCAAGTGCTCATCGGTGTCATTTACTTGCCATATTAAGATATGTACATGATACTGAATTTATACATTCATCAATTACACCATGGTCTTCATGCTGCAGAGTATGACACAAGTTTTCCACTGGCTATGCTCATTGCCAAAAGGCTACAATATTGTATTCACACATCCTCTTAGAAAATAAAACAAAGTCATTACGATTTAAACAAGATAGTTGTGGAAAACAAAATGGTTGAATAGAAAAAAATCAACAAGAATCAGGAATGATGACGCTATTTAGTTCAAAGGAATACCATAATGAAGAGGTGTATGAATAACCTCATTTTCAGATGTCAGTACATCTAACAGCACAACCAACACATTGGCTGCTCGGGAGCTTTGCATACGAATTAGCCACTCCCGATGTACCGAAATCAAATGAAGAAGGTAATACTTGTCTGCACATACCTAACTACATCATCCTAAAAACAAGGCCAAACCTTTCCACGGGACCACACCAGGGCGGGTTATACAAGGCTTGAAAGGGGCCAAAAGAAAGTTTCTTGCACCCAAGAAGCCAGCCATAACAAGGAGACAGGAATTAGAAAGAGTCAGACCTCGGAGAGAAAAAAGTGTGCCAACAAATTGTAAATTGGAAAGAAAAGAATTTAGCATTTTCCCATATCTGGATATAACTGCATCATATTATCTGTGACTGCGATACATGTATAAATTCCTAAGGCGATGCACAAAGAAACTGGAAGGGTTGACAAGATAGATCTGAGTGTATGAGAAAGCTAAAGCTATGTTGCAAAAGTTGCCAGAAATGAGTTCCTTTAAGTGAAATAAAAGCAGTGTTTTTAAAGGAGTCAGAATTGACTTGAAAGGAAATAGGAGAATATAATGATGATGACAGGGTTCCGTGTGATGGTGAAGATCGAGAGGCAGATTGCCATCAAAACCCTTCATATATACCTCCATCATGAAGACAATAAACACACTGTACAAACAAGACCCACACCATCAACTGGCACGCAGGTACAATGTAGATATCACCACCAAAATGGACCAGTGGAAAGCCCAACCATCCTGATTTCATGAAACACTGGGGCATCGCATGGGCTAGCACGCAAGGCCTAGCACGCATGGCCATCAATAGGTGGGGGGAATTTCAAAGTGTGTGGGGGGAACATCATATAATTTGTCTCCCCCACAAGAAAACCCCTTTTTGGTGATCATAAATATCATAGGAAAGCACTTTTGTTCACATACTTTTTCTTACTCATAAAGTGCCTTTGAAACTACCAATTTAGTGTTTTCTACCCTACACCAGTGACCACACCACACCACCAAAAAGTGGCCAGTCAAGGTGGAGGTCTTTTGTTATTTATTTATTTTGTGTCTTTTTATATTTCTTTTTTTGTCTTTTATACGTCTTTAGGTTTTTTTTCACCCAACTAAGTAGGTTGCCAGACATGAAGTAGGTTTTTTTCACCCATCTATTCATATTTTTATTTTCTGTTTTGTATGTTATCGTTAGGAATATCGCAGAGCAGAGTAAACACGTTTGTTTTGCTGTATACAACCAAACAACTTTCATCTGGCCAATAATGTAAATCATCAGGAAATACTTGACTTTTGGCACATCAATTTTATCAGCCATGTCACCTACTAAAAACACAGCCCAATGGCAATCCTGGTCACCAAAACAAGGGTTTGTTACCAGAAGTGAAAAGGTATGCCACCCATTGATTGCTCTGAATCAAGACAATTGCTGTGTGTCATGCAATACATGCAGCACACAAGCAAGTCGATACTTCAGTAATGTTCCCCTCCCAAAAAATTGAAATGAATCGATGCCCATGGCAATACGCATCACCATAAATAGTGATATGTGCCTCTATCTGTTATATGCCTTTCTGTTTATATGCACATTCAAACTATTAACTGGAAAAACATGCCACATTACCCCATTATGATGCATCCCAGGGCTTCATGAAATCAGGGGAGTGCCTGCAAGCCCAGTAAGATCTACGAAACACAACACAGTCCCACCAAGGCAATAAGCTCCTCCACAGGTGATTCCCTGGCAAGGTAAGTCTTCCAGATACAGTCCTCCTGTCACCTATAGCCAAGGACCATCCACCCTGCACACCACCCTCAGTCTCCCCCAATAAGCCCACCCATGGGTACACTCTGTACCATTGGCACCATCCTGGCTCCTAGCCTTCGCACAGTGCACGTACCGGTGACACACCTGAGTGAGCATCCCAACACCATCTTCTCCAACAGTGCCACAGTCCCCCAACCTATATGCATCATCAGTGCACCAGGCCCCTTTCCAAGCTGAGAGAGCCACCTTCACCAGAATTCTCCCCTAAAGGACCACCACAACCCCCCTCCAGGTCAAAACCCAGCACTTTCTCCCAAAGACCAAGAAAGTAATGTCTAGATAATTTCAACAACAAAAATTTAATTCATGAAATTGAAATTTAAAACCTCCAAATTTAGTGGGCCTGACATTTTGATCCTAGCAGGACCTTTCGATAAGGCAGGGTTACCAGGACAAAACAGATACATGCATAAGAAGGGAGGGGTAGAGAGTGAATAGGACACTGATGATAAACAAAGGACAAAGACGAAATCTGGTAGGGTGAGATCAAAGGGAAGGGCCCGGGCCCTGGAGTAGGATAGGGATTAATGAGAAGAGGGGGAAAGATCAAAGAGAGAAGTGTGGAGGAGCGAACACAAAAGAAGGATTATCAGTGAACATACAAGGTGTTAGTCATTACCCTCCTAGATGTTGAAGCCCTGTGGTTGAGTAGTCCGATGCTTCATCCACATTTTCTCATGGCTAAGACGGACGGCATCACTACGGTGACCAAGTGATTCTATGCCCAAAACACTCATATCTGATATCGAATGATCAGGGAGATTGAAGTGATACCCAACAGGGGTATCAATTTTACCAGTTTTGATTGTAAACCTATGAACATAGATACGTTTTTTGAGGGTGATTTTGGTCTCACCAACATATTGAACATCACAAACTCTACAGGAGATGAGGTATGTAATGTTTGAGGTGGTGCATGTTACAGAGCCATGGGTCATGTGGGTTGTTCCAGAAGAATTTCCATTGAAAGTGTCTATTTCCTGGACATGTGTCTTGCAAACAGTGCATTTCAAGGTACACTTAGATGTACAAAATTAGGTGGGAGATGAAGTGTCCAAAGGGGGAGCCTCTGCTCTGAGGCCTCGAACAATAAGTCACACAGGTTACGGGGCATCTGAAAGCCAAAACAGACGAGTTTGGAATGGCACTGGCCAGACGATATGAAGTATGGAGAATGTGGTGGTGGTTTTCCTTAGTTATCTTTCTGAGAGGAGGAAGACAAGGGTGGTAGGAAGTAACCAAGGGAACCTTTGGATTGTCCTTGGGACCGGGTGACTTTTGATTTAGTACCGAACTTCTGGGAATGAAGTAGATTTTAGCAGTGGAATTCTTCACTTGGCGAGAACTATAGTCTATTTTCGGGGTTTGAGAGCATGAAGATTTCTCGAAAAGTACAGCATCCCAGACCGTACAATTTCAAGCATGAGGATTCTATCATATAACCATCTACAAACACTAACTCAAATTACCGAAATGCAAATGTAAAAAAATAAATAATAGGACATAAGGAGGTCACTGACGTTTCGATCCTATAGCCAGAGAGCAAGGACGCTTTCTCAAAGGCAGAAAAAATGCCATTGATGATTGCAGGGTTCGAAATTCACGACGGCCACGGCAGCCAGTGGCGTCGATGCCCTTCGACTGGCCGTGGTGGCCATTATAAAAAAAAACGTGATTCGACGGCGGCCAGTTCTGCCGTGCACCATTGATACTTTTGGCCGTGGTGCCCTTCTGCGCGGGCCTGTTTGATCGTTGGATAATTTAAATCATGAAAGTCCTTGCCCAAAACGAGGCGATTAACGGATTATGTGTAGATATTGTTGCGATTATTATTCCGAAAAGGAGGAGCTTCTGCGTCTGCTGACAAAAAAAATCCATGTTTTGTGTTCCCTGTGTCTTCTCTATACTTTCATTTCTATCTGCACATAGAAACGAGCGTTTGCCGTTGTCTTTTATTTTGCCGCTGTCTCTAATTTTGCCGCTGTATTTTATTTTGCTGCTGTATTTTATTTAGCTGCTGTATTTTATTTTACCGTTGTCCTTTTAGGCATTGTCCTTTAGTTTCACCATGGAGGTTGACGCATAAGTTTTCATTTGACGGTTGTCTTTTTTGCCCCAATGGCCGCCCATACTTTCGTTTGTTTTTCTCGGTCACTCAGTCCGTCGTGCACAACAAACAATATGATGTTATAAAAAGCTTCAGATCCGCGTTTCCTGGGTCTATCCGGACTCCTAAGTCCCTCATTCATTTGTGCACATTTCACGAGTGGAAGCGGTTGGTATTTCGTTGCCCGTAAACCGCTGTTTCGTTGTTGTTTTCTTCTATCCCTTGTTACCCTGCCTGTATAGAGAAGAAAGAGTCTTGCCTCTTTCAAAAAGCTCCATATTGTTGTTACCTTGGCTAGATTCTCTCCTCCGTTAGGGCGACCATCCATCATTCATTGTGTACATTTCAGCGTTGCTATTTTGCTACCCATAAACCATTTTTTCATCTGCTTTTCTGTCGCGCCAGTCGCGTGCAAATACATATGATTGACAATATTACAAAACGCTGCATGTCTGTGTTTCCTGGGTTTTTCTTACCTATTCTTTTGTGTGTATTTGACGTATGGAAGGGTTGGTATTTTGTTGCCCGTAAATCGCTGTTTCGTTGTTGTTTTTTGCTGTCCCACAAACCCCGTTTTGCCTCTTTCAAAAGCTCCATATTCATGTTTCCTTGGCTAAATTCTTCGTTAAGGCGACCATCATTCGTTTGTGTAGATTTCACGAGTGGAAACCGTTGCTATTTTGCTACCCATAAACCCGTTTTTCATCTGCTTTCCTGTCGCGCCAGTAGCGCGCAGAGACATACAATTTACAATGTTAGAAAAAGCTTTATATCTGTGTTTCCTGTGTTTTTCAGTACGCGTAGTCCCTCATTCATTTGTGTACATTTCACGAGTGGAAGCGGTTGGTTTTGGTGCCCGTAAACCGCTGTATCGTCTGTTTTGGGTTTTTTCTGGCCACATAGCCTGTAGGCACAGTCTTGCTTGTTGAAAAGCTACATATTCAGTGTTTCCCTAGCTCGTTTTCAGTAAGGGCGTCCCCGACGTTTGTGTACATTTCACGAGTGGAAGCGGTTGGTATTTTGGCGCCCGTAAATCGCTGTATCGTCTGCTTTGGTTTTTTCTGGCCACATACCCTGCCTGTACAAGCAGATAGAGAGAGATGAGTGTCTTGCTTGGTTGAAAATACATATTTAGCGTTTCCAAAGCTCGTTTTCAGTTAGGGCGTCCCAATCGTTTGTGTACATTTCACAAGTGGAGCCCCGTTGCTAAAAGCTACATATTCAGCGTTTCCTAAGCTCGTTTTCAGTTAGGGCGGCCCCATCGTTTGTGTACATTTCACGAGTGGGGGCCGTTGCTAAAAGCTACATATTCAGCGTTTCCCAAGCTCGTTTTCAGTTAGGACGTCCCCATCGTTCGTGTACATTTCACAAGTGGAGCCCCGTTGCTAAAAGCTACATATTCAGCGTTTCCCAAGCTCGTTTTCAGTTCATCGTTTGTGTACATTTCACGAGTGGGGGCCGTTGCTAATTGCTGCCTGTAAACCGCTGTTTTCATGCGTTTTTCTGTCCCGCCAGTCCTGCAAATTCATGCAATTTACAACAGTTACAAAACGCTCTATATCAATGTTTCCTGGAGCTCTCCGTACGCGCATGTCCCTCATTCGTTTGGGTGTTTTTCACGAGTTGGAAGCGGTTGGCATTTTGGTGCCCGTAAATCGCTGTTTCGTCTGTTTTTCTGTACCGCCAGTCCTGAACAAAACTCATTTTGCCGCACTCTGAAAAGCTCGACATCTTCGTGTTTCCACGCCAGGTTTTCCGACTGCGCTCCCGGTTCCCC